>JAHREE010000368.1:147552-166615 GCA_033628505.1 Tringa tobata
ATTGCAACCTTAAAACTCTAAAATTGGAAGGTGCTGCCCTTATCTTTTACTAAATTACCAAACTTTGAGGTAGGTTTGGAGAAGCAGGTTTCCTTCTTAGGAGGCAGGACTGATGAGTAGTTAAACCAATTAGGAATTTTAGGGCAGATGAGACCCGGTGACCTGCTGAGCAGTAGTCTGTGTCCTACAGTTCTGCCTGGTTTCTGCCCAAGACAGCCTGGAGAAGGTCGTTCCCTGGATTTGAAAGGAGGGAGAGGACCACGCTCTGGTCAGTGTTTTGGGTGCTGCCTGGGCAAACTCTGCAATTTGCAGAATAAATAGATTTGCCTTAATGGCGCTGACAGTTGAGGTGACTCAAAGTAAATTTAATCAAAGGAGGAAAAAATCTCAGTAATCATGAAAATGGCTTTAGTATAATTTTGGTCAGAGTTTGTACGCATACACTTCAAATTTTTTATAGTCCTTCCTGACTGCTTTAAGTATCATATCTTTCTACCTCCATAGCTTGCTATAGGGAAAGAGCTTTGAGACGCTGCTTTTACTACTGCGCTTTGTGATTGCTTATTTCCATTCTGAGAGTAGGTGCCATAATTTAAGTAAATATCTCTTATTTGAGTCTTTTGGGGGCATTTGTTCCATGATATATGAACAGATTAGCCTGCTTATAGGTGAGTGCTTTTATAGTTTTCAGTTCTTGCGTATTTAAAGCGGAATTCCTAAAGCAAAATTTAGATTTAGCATTTGTCAGAGTTAGTTGTGGTCAAATGCCTTGTGCAGAGTCCTGTCTAGGTCAGATAAACGCCTTGCTCAGACCAAAACTCTAGTGTTATAGAATATTTATGCACAGAATCCTATTTATAAGCAATAGGCAGATATACTGATCTTGTTTGCAACATAAGATGCTTAAACATGACACGCCGCTGACACGTAGCAATAGCTTTCTTTAAAGAGGCATTTTAATCTGAGATGCTGAGAATGTTAGTTTGGCCCTGACTGATCTAGCTCAGATCATTTCCTGCTGTAGGTGCGTCTCTTTTCAGTCTATTTTTACTGTGTACTTAAAATAATTTGAGAATTTCATTTAGGCCTTTTCTGACTTTCTTGCTTCTACCTTCTTTCTTCACCTTTCTTGACCTGTTGAAGTAGAATAACAAAAAGATGGTAAGTGAGGTGCCCCCCGTGCTGTTTGTTTACCATTTTTGCTTGATGGGATCTAGTAGCTGTTATGTTATTTTTTGATGCTACTCATTGTTTTGTCTTGTTCTACATCTTACATTTGAATACATACTTATTTTCGGCGTTGTTCATTGCTTTGGTTTACTAGCAACTAATTCATGAGAATATTTTATGTGTCACTTCTAAATGCTACGCAACCTGTAGGTTTGCAAGATGTAAGAATAACTCTTAGAGATCAACGTGAGCTCAGCATTTTTAACAGTAGAAATTGCTCAATTTAACGTTACAAACCAAGAGCTTGAAAAGGTTTCAGCTTTCAATTAGAGAAATATTACTGAGTTCCAGTGTGGTGGAAACATTGAATGTCCCGATATGGGTTCCTCCCTGCAAATTCAGTTGTGCTGTCCTCCTTCCTCTTCGCCTGGCGAGTGCGCATGTTTGTTAGCGCGTTCTTGAGAAGGGTAGTTCTGCCCTTTAACTTGGTTTTAAAAGGATGTGAAAGTTGTGTGCAACTTTCATTGCGCGTTCAGATAGCGGCTCTCCCTGTTGGGCAGCACAGATCCTCCAAGGGCAATGCCAGAATAAAGGCTTCCCATTCCGCTCACTGATGGGGTTCCTGTTGCCTTAAATTCTCAGGAGTAAGGTGGCTGCGGGGTGGAGTTTCCGCAGAACCGTTTCGCTAGAGTACATTTAAAATGTTAAAAGTCTTGACTTCTGCCTTCTGTACAGCAGAGAACTGAGGTGTGATCTGCCGTGGAAGGGAGAACAAAGAAAAAGCCTTGTCAGGGAGAGGGGGTGGAAAAGGAATGGTTTGATTGCAATTATTTTCCTTTAACTTCCTTTTTTTATGGTCAATGGTAACTGTTTAGGTTAATTCTAAAAAAGGGTACTTACGATGCTGGATTTTTTCGTTGTGCATCTTCTCTCCCTGGCATTGAATCAGAAGGTTGAGTGACCCTCACCTCCAGGTTTTCTGTGCCGCAGTAACTGCAGCCCCAGCAGTGGCATGCTTTTGTATGAAGGAAATGGAGTTTTTTTGCAAGGAAATAACACTAGTATGGAAACAGTGCTACTGGTGCCTAAGAATATGCTCTTTACAGGCTAAAGATGAGCAAGTCAGTTAAGGTTTCTTCAGAAAAGTATGGGCTATAATAGCCAGCAAAGAGAAGATGTTACTGTGCACACTTCCTCTGGGAAATACGTGGGAAAGGAGAACCTATGACGCTGCTAATTTGAATGTGCAATGTTTGCATAACTAACTTTAAGAAACAGATTGCTTAATCAGTGTGAAATGACTATATAGACTATGCATTAGATCGTTGTATTTGTGTAAGAATGCATTACTGGGCGTTTTGGCTTGGGACTTTTGGCATGGAACAGACGAGAGTGTATTTTATATTTAGATATGTCTCTTCACACCCTATTGACACAGGCAATATGTAAACCGTTGTTTCTTTTAATGTCTAGTGTGGAACTTCTAATCTCTTACCTGCTTTTGCTACTGTTCGGTATGCTTATTCACCACTCATTACTCCTTTTTTGGTATCGTGCACAGAAATTTGCAACATGCATGGAAAAATATTCTGCCAATCTCACCTACTGCCCTTATGTCCTATTTTGCATCTTGGCCTTTTGAAATTAGTATTTGATTAAAAGACTTTTGGAGGTGTCAGTGGAGAAACATCTGTACTTACAAAGGTCTTTAAGGTATCTAGCTGTGGCAGGGTTTATTGGTTTGTTGAAGGTTAATTGGAGAATGGAATTAACAAAGTTTATTTTGGAAAAGGTTTGGGATGGGTAACAACCAAATTGAAATACTGCACGAAAATATATTCTACTTTTCTCCTAAGCACCTGAAAATGATTCTAAAATGTGGGCATTGTTTAAGAACACAGTTGGACACAGGCTGGAGCAGTTCACTGTCATTCTTGAGGATTTTGGTATTTGGAAAATGTTGCAAGCACTGACATGTTTCTGTATTAAAATTTGACAGGATCTCATGGTTGGCGATGAAGCAAGTGAACTGCGCTCGATGCTGGAAGTTAATTACCCAATGGAGAATGGCATAGTTCGGAACTGGGATGATATGAAGCACCTCTGGGATTACACATTTGGACCAGAAAAACTTAATATTGACACAAAAAATTGTAAAATACTGCTCACAGAACCTCCCATGAATCCAACTAAAAATAGGGAGAAGATCGTGGAGGTATGTCTGTCTAGTAGAAACTGATATATACTGTCATTGAAGCATTGCTAAGAGATTTTAACTCCTTGGAACGCCTGGTAACTGTCTGAGGCAAAGCAGCTCTCCTGTTTTCTAACCAAAACTCATCCTCGGCCATAGTCATGATGGCAGCTCTGGTTAAATTCAAACGAGCTGAGACTTTATTCAAAAGCTATGAGCAGGCTTCTTGTCTCAAGCCCTATCACCAGTAAAACACACAATTGGAAATACTTCATGTATCCAAGATATATTGATGACTAGCTATTGGATGAGTGTTAATTACTTTAAATGACTTGGACTTCTGTAAGCCAGTAATGCTTCAGAGGAGATTGAGGCTTGAGCAAGATGATGCTTACCAGATGGAGCAGTGTTGTTGGAGGGAGCTGAGACAAAGGTGTGATGACAACCAATTCACTAATCTTTGATTAATGCTAGGGATTATCAATTAAAGCCGTCTGAGAAGGAAAGCCTGGTTCTTGGATCCCCGATCTCCCAGTGTTGCCCTCGGCAACCTAAACTCCATCTGAACTTTGCAATAGTGCAGGTTGTCAGATGTATATTGTTTAGCTCTAGTACCATGTGACAAAGACTTGATTTTGAAGAGCAGTTATGTTTGACAAGAATACTTTTCTGTTTTCTTGTGTTTGTTTTGTTTTTTTTTCTCAAGCATCATAGGTATTTTCAATTATTGTAAGTGTTCAGTGTAACCAAAATGTAATTAAAACAAATGTGTTGTTAGAGTAGCTGATAGGGCAGGAAAAATGGCTTCGAAGTCTGAAGCCTGACCCATTTATTAGAACTTTGAATATGAAAGCTTTGTATATATTTTTTTTCCCAAATTTGTTGCTTAGTCTAATAAGAGTTTACCTTTAAATTACCTTTCCTTTAAAATCCTTTTGTTGTCACAGCCACAGTAGTACTTTCTGCAGTGTGGCAGTGAATATATTTGCGCTTATCTTTTCTTTTGACAACTTGGGAGCAAGCGAAGTACAGCAAAGTTGGGAAAAGGTGAAAAAAAATCAAACCGTACAATCTAAATTCAGCATTTCTTAGCAATTGTGGGCATTAGGGACCTATTACCAAAGCATTGTGTGATGCAAGATTAGTGATACCGTCTATCCTGTGTCAGTGGGTTGCGGTGTGACAGACGCAGCAGATTATTCCGGGTGGCCTCCACGTAGCAGGAGTGGTTGAATTTCCTCTTCAGGCTTCTTCGCTTTTCAGCTGCCTACAATAGCACTCTTGTTTCTGTCTTCCTGCTAAACAGAAAAGGCTGGGTTTTAGTTATTCTGGGACTGAGTAATTTTATACCATAAATTGAGAAGTCTCACATGGCTTCTGAAGTCTGATAAAATATTTATATTACTCCATTTGTTGTTGTTTGTTTTTTTTTAAAACCACTCCAGAGATTGTGGATACCGAATTATAATCCAGAGGATTAGGGAGACCTAGAATTCGTTTTTCTAAATTCAAATTTGAGTTAAAGAGAAGCTCATTGTTTCTATTAACTTTTTGAATGGAGCACAGTGTTATGGAGACTACCAATGTTTAGATTTTAGCAGCAACATATTCATACTCTTTCCATTTTTGCCACGGACTCCTCTTTTTCAGGGAGGCTAGCCCAGTATGAAGCACTAAACTAAGAGTTTTCCTAAAGCCTGCAGTAAATATAATAATGTCTTTGCATTTTGTGATACGGCGCAGCAGCATTTGAAAAGAAAAGCTTAGTCATCTGGGCCATATCAAGATGATAGATAATTATGTACGCTGTACTTCATTCTACTTGGAGTAATTCTCTCTCCTCACCCCATCGCTCCACCAAACTCAGCTACACAGTAACAGCAGCAAGTGTTCACACCACAGCTATACTGTAAAATATACATATATATTTTAAAAGTGCCGTTTCTTTCCTAGCACGTACAAGACACAAGTTGCTCCTCGGCTTGAGTGAGTGCTGTTTGTTTGTCTCTAGTTACCTGCTGTGTTCTCATTCTGTAATACCCCCGGGGACAGCCAGACTGTGATGGCACATCATGTAGCTGTGAACATACTCTGGCACAGTCACTTCTCTTAATCCCAACCCAGTATTCTTTATCTTTTTTTTTTTCTTTCCCCCCCTGATTTTTGGTTCTTCCTTTCTACGCCCAATTGGAGCATCTCTCTGTAGGCAATCCAAAAGCTGCTGTCATGAGAAGAAGATCCTGCTCAGTGTTTGCATCTTAAAATTTGTTAACGCATAGGTCCCGAGTCAAGACATTTCTCACGTCAAATAAAACAGACCTAGAAGTCTTGAAAGAAAGAATAACAGCCCCCCAAAAGCCTGCAAATAGGTTCTAAAAGGGTTTTGTTGTAGCTTCTAGGGTTTAGTACAGCGTGTGAAGACAGTAACTAATGCCATTTGAATATCCATTTTGTTGTATGAAGAGGATAATTTAAATTTTTCTTAGTGTTTCATTTTGTAAGCACTCAGGTTGTTTGAAAGACTCATCGGTTGGAACAGTGCTGATTTTAGGCAACGTCTACTCAAATGGGATATCTTTTTGAGTTGCTGCCCTTTCAACTCTTCCTTTTCTGGCAGACACTTCTGCTTCTTGTTTCTGAATGTATTGTGTACGTGCGGAATTGTGGCCAGTAGGGAAGTTACTAGCCAGCCTTGTAATGTCTTGCTTGCTCTTAGCCCATGGATCAGGTTTTGTGATATGGGCCAGCCGTTTAAAATCACTTATAACAGAGGAGGGTCTCTAAATAGTTCAGAATTCTAAAATTGTCAGGTGTCAGGGTTTCTTTTTTTCTTTTCTTTAAAAATATTTAGATACCTTTTACTTGAGCTGTGGTAGTGCTTAGGATTTAATCGGTTTCTAATCCTAGAAGTTGCAGAGGCGCTCGGGAGGCTGCAGGGTAGCAACAGTGAAACTTCTGTGTGTGCTGGAATAATCAGAGTTCATCCGTTTTTCCTGGTAAAGCATTTTGAGGGGAAAACTGCTGTACAGTAGGATTTGTTTACTTAGCTTTCTTTTGTGTTTATAAAGATGCCAGCATTTTATAAACTTCACGTCCTTTAATCTTTGAGACTGTTTCTTCACTGACAGTAGTTTAGTGGCTAGGGGAACCTAATCTACAAGACAGACAGTTATTTTCCGTGTTTCAATAAGAGTTCTGCAAACCTGTGGGTTTCTGTACGTAGTAACAGAGTTAGCCCTAACTGGGGTATTTCAATGGAAGTGGGTTTTTGCACGAGTTCTACCAGTTTGTCATTGGTTGTGCTGCAAAGAAGGGAAGAAGGTGGCCCAGAGGCAGAGAACAACCTGTGACACTGGCCTGATTCTAGACCCACACGGGTAGGAGCCTGTTTGGTCTTCGCTTGTCACAGTCTGTGGTTGTACAACACCTGTAGGGCTTGATATGAAGAATAAATAAAAAAACAAAACCACCCTGAACCTCATTAGATTTAGAGCATACACCTTTAACAAACACTTCATTCCCAAGTCACGCTTCCGTAATGAAGTACTTGGCTGGTCTACAAGTACTGCCTCCCACTCATTAAGCACTTTGGAAAAAGGGCTTAGTGAAGCTCCAGAAATTGGTGGTGGTGGGGGTGTTCTTGGAAGTATTTGCTATCATTGCTTAACGAATGTGGAAAGTTTCCTCTGGCACATCCTGTGTGAACAGGTAAGGTATGGAACCGAATGTGCTACTGAACTGCCATCAAGCAAGTAGGTTTCTAATGTTTGTGTGGAATCTGTGCGATGAAATTGGAAATACTTGGAAAGTATTTTTGATTAGCAAAAAGACAGAATTCTAGAAATCCAGTTTTCAAACATCTCTGAAATTTCTTTGAAGTATTTGCCCTGTTTTGGATGTTAATTTTTGCCTTCCTCTTACAGGTTATGTTTGAGACGTACCAGTTTTCTGGGGTGTATGTAGCCATTCAGGCTGTTCTTACTTTGTATGCTCAAGGTAAGCAAAGATAACAACATCTGTTTGGTTCAGAAATGTGTTGCTGAGCCAAAGTCCTAATATGGTATTAACAGGTCTTAATCCAAGGCTGATGTGAGCTCAGCTCTGACTTAGGGGCTTGCTTTTTGTTTTGAGGAACAACTGATACGTTCCACTCTCGGTGTTATTTTCATGAACCAACTGTGGAGACACGCTCGTAAACGCAAAAACCTGGTTTATCAAAACTGTCATTGTTTCAGGGTGTGGCCGTTTAGTCTTTGGCCTCAAGTCTTAATGACATGCTTTTGATTTTCTGATAAAGCAAAAATTTATTACTATAAGTGAATTTCGAGAAGATGACTAGGTGATTTTTGCACTATTTAAAAAAAAAAAAAGTGGTTGATTCTTTCACTGTAGATAAACTAGAATCCTCAGCCTGATAAGAAAATTATGGATTCACTGAATTCAACAGAAATTCTACCATTAGCTGCAATCCATCCAGGATTTTAAGAAGTTACTCCAGCACATCTGTTCTAATAACATAACTCCTTATATCTGTTTACCAGTGGCTCGATGTATTTAGCTGTCACATGGAAGGACATAAATATCCTTGTCCATTAACGTGTCACCACAGTTTCTGTGTCCAAGAGCAGAAGTGATGGGGTACTGGTGAGCTGGTCCCATCATGCAAGGCATTAAAACGAGTTGAATCAACACTATATTTCCAGACCTGGATATTATTTTTATTTGCTGCAATCTGTGCTATTACTCCTTCCTCTTCCTCCCCCGTTTTTTCTTTGTTTTAGTTCCCCGTGGTAGTCAATTAAATACTTTATATATAGTCTTAAACTCTGATGTAATTTTACATGTATTTTACCATATAGTGTTCAATTTGTGACTAACAAAATGGGAAACAACTTAGAGCAGTCCACAGCATTTTTATGTGTTATTATCTAAAACAAAGTTGAAGACTTTCTAAGATATAAAAATGAAGTGGCACATAAATATAATATTTGCTTTTGAAAACAATAATAGAAAAAACGCCTTTTTGAAACATGCTACTTATTTACACGACATTAAAGATAAAAGAGTGGCTAGAATTACATAGAGACGTGCCTCACTTCAATGCACCACATTTTGTTGCTGCCGTTAAAACTATCTTAAGCCTAATTGTTGCTTTTACGTGAAATTCCCTGCGCTTGTTTTAAAGGCGAAGGGGGGTTCTATATCTAATTATGGAAGTTCTTTAGCAATTCCTCACAACAGCCTTCTGGAGTTTTGGTGTAGTCCCTTGTTTCCTTCCTTGCTGCGTGTGTCCGATTGCAAGACTTGTGTTTGTATAAGCTGTTAACTCCACTAATAGATCTGAAGATCCAGCCCCACAACTGAACCTTCTTTGGTGCGTTTGAGGCAAATAACCAGTTTGTTTGCCTTCTCTTTACAAAGCTTGAGCAAATTACAGTAGGCAAATCAATGCACCTTGCCATTACACATTAAATGTTCCTTCTTTATTTTAGGGTCTCCCCTTAAAATATACTTTCTTGCTTCAGGTAACTTGGGAGAAACTATAAAACTGTTTTCTAATCAACTTTCACCATTAGTTCTGCTTTTTAGTTATTTTGTTAGTGAAGTATAGAAGCTTCTTTTTTTACATGTTTATGATATCTCAGTTTTGTATACCTTAGAATTTAATGGTTCTGTGGTAAACTATATTCACCTGAGTTAATTTCTTCAGACTATGGAAGTGGATCTGGTTCAGCCTAACGCTATTTCTGTGGGGAAAAAAATCAGATGTCTGCTGTATAGTCCAAATATTCTCTACCTTATGAAAGCATTGTTTTGTTTTTTGAATACTAGCCAAAATCAACAAGTCCTAACATTTGAAACAAGGTGAACTTGTGGCCTGAGTACGTCTAGGTTTCTTCCTATCTGAGAAATTAATATAAGGTTGCACATAAGCAGCTGAATGTGAGGAGGAACTTGTGCCCCAGCGGGCATTTAATGATGTTAGATATTCTCATTAATTAGAGTGCAATTTAATATGTCAAAGCACCAGGTAAAATGGCAAACGGTAGATTTATAAGCATCTAGGAAAAGGTAGAGGTAATACATTTTTAAAAGCATACGAAAGCATATGTTACTATGAAAACCTTAAGTTTAAAATCCAACTGAATGGAAACAATTGAATTTTAAATTGTGAATTCTTTTCCCAAAGTGATGACGGGGGGAATAGAGGTTGTGTTTAGATTACAATGAAAAAAACCTATCTTAAACACTCTAGTATTCTCTTCTCTTTGTGAAAGTGCTAATAAAAGTTGTACTTTATTTCTCCCCCCCTCTCATTCTTTTAGGTCTGTTGACTGGTGTTGTTGTGGACTCTGGAGATGGTGTAACTCACATTTGCCCAGTTTATGAAGGTTTCTCTCTCCCTCATCTCACCAGACGGTTAGATATCGCTGGGAGGGATATCACTAGGTACCTCATTAAGGTAAGCTGGGAAGAATCTTTAAGGTTAAGGCTGAAATCTGTGGTACATTGGTTCAAGTTAAAATCCCTTGATAGCAAGAAACCACTATATGTTTTTCCTTTATTATTTATATGGTAATTACATAAAAAACTCTGTATTGTATTCTCTGTATGGCTTAAGTCCATCCTTACTATGTTTCCTCATCTAAATCACATGTAATATTATTGATATTATTTAGAGACTTCACATTTTAGTGGCAATCTTGTAGGAAGGGATTTTTTTCCATATTTGGGGAGGAAAAACTCTATAAATTTGGCTCTCTCGATATATAAAATGAGAACAAAATTGTATTCTATCAGTTCTACTCATCTATTTTCAGAAAGGCTTTTTCTTACAGTGTGGAAAATAGTGTAGTAATTATTTAATGATTATTAAATAAGACAGTATGCTTTATAGAACTTACACTTTTTAAAAGAATATAAGCAACAGTCTCGGTTGACGAATCTGGTGGTTAAACTGGAATGGCAGAGTGTTCTGAAGTGAAGTCCTATATATAAGCATTCTTTTGGTTATCTTTCACTTGTCTTTGTAACGATTATACTGAAAATTGTGGTGAAGAAGAAGAAAATTTCCAACCTGAAGCAATGCTGCTGCTCTTCTGCTTCCCTGGTAATAACGGATACACTGGTGATAGCTTTGGCTTAACACTAAATTTGCAGTTAAAAAAGGGAGGCAAACTTTCCAAGATATGTGTTTGAGTGTCCGCCTCTACTGCTAAAGAGATCCTGACTGTTCTCTGGTGTGCTGCTAACGCTGTGTGTTGTCTCCAGCTCCTCCTGCTGCGAGGGTATGCTTTCAACCATTCTGCTGACTTCGAGACGGTTCGCATGATCAAGGAAAAACTGTGTTACGTGGGATACAACATCGAACAGGAGCAGAAACTGGCACTAGAGACCACAGTACTAGTTGAATCCTACACGGTGGGTGGCTTAGGAGCTTTTCTTGTTCTAAACTTTCTAAGTTTAAATTCAGATAGAATATCGCTTGGATTCCTTTTACATTTCTCTTGGCAGTAGCTCACTACCCCCCCTTCCCGACCCCGATTTACCATCAGACTTTAATAATTTTTGTCAGTGTAGATCCTTGAATAGTAGAATTTGAATATTAAATTAGGAGAATGTACAGAGAAAGTGGACTTACTCCAGCATGTCACTGGTTCAGCTGCATCTCTCTAGCATTGACATGTGACTGATACCTGGTGATAAAAATGGTAAACTTGCTCTTAGCAGAAGCTTCCTTTGATGGCACACAGAAGAAAAGATCTTGCAGTAAAGCATTACTCTTGCTGTAAGATCATCTATTAAATCAATGTTAGGAGCTGTATTGTGAGGAAACGTGCTCGGTACGTCAGTGTTGATGTATCTGGTCCCTGATGTCTCTAAGTAAATTGCGTAACGGTCAAAGAATTTATATCTTCCTTCAGTAGTACTGAATGGCTTCTTGCAGCGGTGACCATTACTAATAATTTCCTTTTAAAAAACATTGGCGAACAACGTAGGTCATTTCCTCTTGGTTTGTTTAGTATCCAACTGGCTAAAGGTAGTCTTCTAAATGCTGGTTTTTTCTTCACTAGCTCCCAGATGGCAGGATTATCAAAGTTGGTGGAGAACGGTTTGAGGCACCGGAGGCTCTCTTCCAGCCTCACTTAATCAACGTAGAAGGGGTTGGTGTGGCTGAATTGCTGTTTAACACCATCCAGGCCGCTGACATCGATACCAGGTAAAAGGAGAACACTTAAAATCCAGTTTTGTTGTTTTTTGGGGTGTGTTGTGGTTTTTTTTAACAATTCCATCAAGGGCACCTGGAAAAGCATGAGCAAGTCTGCCATGCAGTAGTATTTAGTCTTCTGTACCTATTTGTACTACAGAGTATACTATATGACGCTATCACAGAATGATATGGGGTTGGAAGGGACCTCGGGAGATCATCTAGTCCAACCCCCTGCCAAAGCAGGTCCACCCACAGCAGGTCCCACAGGAACGTGTCCAGGCGGGTTTGGAATGTCTCCAGAGAAGGAGACTCCACCACCTCCCTGGGCAGCTTCTTCCAGGGCTCTGCCACCCTCAAAGGAAACAAGCTCCTCCTCATGTTTAGGTGGAACTTCCTATGTTCAAGTTTGTGCCCATTTCCTCTTGTCCTGTCCCTGGGCACCACTGAAAAAAGACCGGCCCCATCCTCCTGACACCCACCCTTGAAGTATTAATAGGCATTGATCAGATCCCCCCTCAGCCTTCTCTTCTCCAGACTAAAAAGCCCTAAGTCCCTCAGCCTCTCCTCATAAGGCAGATGCTCCAGGCCCCTCATCATCTCTGTAGCCTTCTGCTGTACCCTCTCCAGCAGTTCCCTGTCCTTCTTGAACTGGGGAGCCCAGACCTGGACCCACTGTTCCAGATAGGGCCTCCCCAGGGCAGAGCAGAGGGGCAGGATGACCTCCTTTGACCTGCTGGTCACACTCGTCCTGATACAAGCCAGGATGCCATTGACCTTCTTGGCCACAAAGGCACATTGCTGGCTCATGGTCATCCTGTTGTCCACCAGGACTCCCACGTCTTTCTCCTCAGAGCTGCTCTCCAGCAGGTCAGCCTCCAACCTGGAAAGTTTATTCTTTTTTTTTGGTCAGGTCTGAATTCTATAAGCACATCGTGCTGTCTGGGGGGTCCACCATGTACCCTGGGCTGCCTTCGCGACTGGAGCGGGAACTGAAACAGCTCTACCTGGAACGAGTTCTGAAAGGAGACGTGGAAAAACTCTCGGTAGGTAGCGAGTGGCGGCTTTATTTGTCCGTGGCCGAGATTTATCCTGAATCCCCACTAGAGGGAACCAAGTAGTCAGAAATGCCAGAAGCAACTTGCAAAATCGCTGCTTCTCAGCTACTTTGGAGTAGGGTGGCTTGTTGTCAATATATCTGCAATAAAGCCACCTTCTAGTCCCTGCTAACAGCAAGTGATTCCTGAAGTCTTCGGTTACTTTGAACGTAAAATGGGCTTGTAATGTAAGTTTAAGGAAGCTAGTGAGTTTTTGTGCCTTAGAGAAAGTCACCGTTGAGCAAAAATGATTCTTTTTTTAATCTTATTTTTATTTTTGAAAGGTTTGGTTCACGCTATAAGTTAAATACTCAAAAGTAAGAGGCTGGAGTTCTAGCACACCTTCAAATGGAATAAATTTCCCTTGTAACTTCCCTGGGTCTTAATACGGGGTTCTCTAAAGATCTTTTGCAGCTATATGGAATGACTCAATTGTACAGAATGTTTTAAGTTAAAAACAGTATTTCACACATAGCTTCGGCCGTACTCATTTTTGCTCTTGAAGTTTGGGCTTTAGCATTGAAAAATTTAAGGAAATATTAATTAGTTAAGCTGGGTTAGATTGTGTAAATTTAAAATCTGTTCCGTCTGCCCTTCTAAAACTTTGTATAATTCTAAAATATTTTGTGATTTGATGATCCGACAACTTCTTATAATTTTAGCTATTGAAGCATAGGAAGTATTGCACTCATGGAATGTTCATGAAATACAAAATTTAAGACCGTATTTTTTGCATTCTGACTCCTGGGCTTTTTGTGGATACACCGAATGTATAATTTTGGGGGAAGCGTCAATAGCTGTCTCTAATTTACAGCGCAAAGTAGTTATTTTACTTGAGTTGGTGCAAGCGGAAGCTCACGCAGAGTGCCCTATGCCAGCATTTCGGTATTTTGGTTGCATTTTTCCCACTAAAGGGTTTTCATTTCATTGTTCTGATGGAAAACACGGTTTTATTTTGAAAGGCTTTATTTCAAGAATCCTAGTAACGGTTTCTTTTCTTTTCCTTAGAAATTTAAGATCCGGATTGAAGATCCGCCTCGTCGAAAGCACATGGTGTTTTTGGGCGGCGCGGTTCTAGCAGACATCATGAAAGACAAAGACAACTTCTGGATGACCCGACAAGAATACCAAGAAAAGGGAGTGCGTGTGCTGGAGAAGCTTGGTGTGACTGTTCGATAAATCCCAAAGCTTGTTCCCATCACATGTCTAAAGCTTTTTGTTTTGTTTTTTCTTTCATTGCCAATCTCTGAACTCACTCAGCTACACGCTATGGAAGGGCCTGTCTGTGGCCTTTTGACCCAAAGGTCAGGTTTTGTTCTGGTTTCTTGGGGTAGCTTTTGTTAAATGTTTCTTAATGTGGCTAAATTTGACTATTAAATTTGACCACTTCCCTGCAAACAAAACAGAGCAAGAGCAGCCTGTCTACTTCATTGTTCCTTCCCAGTAGGCAATTGGGTAATTCTGGTAGGCTTTTTCTTCTGGGTTTATTGCTATAGTCCTGCTAGCTTTTGTCTCTAGTTCACAAGGGGTTGTGTGCCTTTTTTTAGCATAAGAAAAAGAACTTTTAAACAGAAGCTTTTGCTATTGGATCATCGTGGTGGTTATCTTTGCATCTTTTTGCCTCTCTCTACATTAAGATTTTTATTAATTTTTTTTTTTTAAATTTCCTGCAATTAGGAATTTCGATTAAACATTTTTAGGAATTAGATTAACTAGCTGGAATGGCTTTAACACGCTGTTTCGATGTAACGTGGTTCCGTCCGCGCTGCTGCCTGAACTGGCTTCTGAGGTGGTTTATCCTTAAAGGTGGTGGTGGGGCTTTCATAGCGTAGTTCTGGAAGTGGGCACGTACGCAGTTGCCACAAAGGGAGAAACACCTGATACTCTGGCAAATGTAAAATTGTGGCCTTAGGTGTCTTTTTTTCTGGAGGGAGGAGACAGGTTGGAGCTGTGTTGCTTTTTTGTTAAGGGACAACTGAGGGTCAGTCTGACCAAAAATGCCTCTTTTTATAGCTAAATTTTTTGGTACCATGTTGTCTCAGCATAGGGAGCAAGAATGTTAAATTAGCTGTTCTGTAATTGCTGAGAAACTTAGATGTGCTGAGACAGGAGCCTCTAAACTTCTGAAGAGATCGAATAATTTCAGAAATGCTTGTGAAAACTGTAACTATGGATACTAAAACCCCCCAAACCGAGTTTTAAAAGTCTGATGTTTTAAGTGCTTATATGTACATCAGAAGCACTTCCATTAAACTTTACAAATATATTAACCTAGTGCCAAGTAGTTATTGCAAATGAATATTTTGGTGACCAGTGTTTATTGCAGCAAGCAGATATTTATAAACAACCACTGGCAGTAGGTTATAAAGAATGACCTATATTTGTTCCAGTTAAAAATAACATTGGAATATGAGATGATGTTGGTTGGTAAATATCCACAGTTCATTTTGTCCAGTCTTGATTTTTTGATGCTTAACGTGTGATGGAGAAGGAAGTGAAAACCAGTGATTAAAATGCTGTTTCCAGAAAGTACATTAAAGCTGAGTTATTCTGAAAAATGGAAGTTGTCACTAGTAATTATCAGCCATCTTCTCCGAGTATAGTTGCCTGTATTTTTCTTCCTACTAGTGGACTCGGTAACTATCTTTGCAATAAAATCTGCCTTACGTGAAGAACAGCAAAAAAAATCCCCAAACCCTCCTTGCGTAGGAATGGCAGTTAGGCTTAGTTCTACTTTGCTTTTCGTGGAAATATTATATCACTTCTTACTGGTTTTCCAAGCCTACCGTAACATTTAAGCGTAAGGAAGTTAAGTTCCGCTTTTTGACTTGCGAACCCTGGAATGTATGAGAGATGCTTTCCTATACTTTGCCATTTGTCTACATCTTTACAGTAACAATTGACCCCAGGAACACGGAAATATTAAACTCCCTCGGACTCTTAAAATTTGCTTTCTTTCTAAATGGAGGGGACAGCTTCCTTTTGGCTGGGAGCGCCGAACAGGCAGAAACCACGTCTGCATTTCTTTAATAACAAGACAGTCACTATAGTATTGCTAGTAATGACCGTTTAATTATAGGTGGGTGGGGTTTTTTGCAGCTATATTTACTCTTAACTTGAACAATATGAATTTACAGGCATGCCGGTCGTGCCTCAGTGCATGCACTTAAGCAGTTACTACATTTTTTGGGGACGTGAATGTAAGGGGTACTCTGAATTCCTGTAGTCTTCGGAGCATTTAATACACAAGATTTTAAAAATGCTGTGAGCTTGCTTTTAGGGCTATGGTTTCTCACGTGACTGTCTCTGGGCTTTTCGGACAGCGTTGAGACTCATGGAAATAAACCAAAGAATGATTTTTAAATTTTCTTTTTTTTTTTAAAATGACAATCTGTCATGTGATTTATTATTAATTTTTTTTTTTCAAATCTAGACCTTGACCCTGCAACCTCTTTTCTAAACCGTCTTCTCCCTTGTTCATTGGCCTCGGTCAGGTATGTGCATGTTCGAGTAAAGGTTTTGGAATTTGGCCCTTTCACTGGAGAACTTCACAGCACCATGAGTAATACATGTCAGTTGATTGTGCAGAATCTTGGGTTTCCATGGAAACCGTGTATATATTTAAAAAAAAAAAAAAGGAAAGGTAACTAGCATTTTAAATTCCAGCAATCATGGATGCAGAAGAACGCATGCGTAATCCAAATTCTGAATGGGGTGTTCCAGTTGTGCTCAGTGTGGCTCACCGCGTGTGTGTTTGCACACACCAGAGTGTGTGTGTGTGTGTTCTCTCAGCTGACAGCTTCGATATTGCCATGAAAGCAATCTGGTTTTAAAGTGGGTTGGTTTTTTATTTTTTTATTTTTTTTTGAAAGACCAAATAACTTGAGTTGTATTTGCAATATGCTTCAGCTCCTATAAAATTAGAATAGAAGGTGCCGCATCAGTTGTTAAGTTTTTTGGGAACATCCTATTTTTAATGTTAAGCTGCTTCAAACCCCTCCCTCCCTTCCCCCCCGCCTCCAAGTGTTCTAGGATGTTAACGGATGTAACACAAATGGCTTTTTATACAGTTCTGAATAATGTTAACACACAACACTGGTTGAGACCATGAATGGAAATAAACATCTATTTAAATTGACAGGTCTTTTCAATACAAAAATAAAATCAGATTTTTTTCGAAGTAGATTACGTTTGCTTTGTTTCCTTTGGGAAATCACAGTTCTGTCAGTTTTTTTTCTCTAGCTTAACTTCCACCACCAAGCTATCATGAGCTGCTTACGTTGAGGAAATCTGACACGACAAAATAACACCTTCCCTATCGATTGCTGTCACGGAGTGAGAAAAGCAGCCCTACTCCATTCTCTAGCCAAGATTTCCCCTCCCTCCATCTTAGTTTCTTTGTAAATTAAATCAAATCCTTATCCTGGGACGGGAATCTTTTCTAGTTCAAGCTCTATGCTTAGTACTAAATGGGAAGACCCCTCACCTTCTGTTGACTTCAACATCCCTGTCTAAGCCCAGAAGCCACCTAATAATGCTGTGTTTAGGAAAAATCTCCTTGGCGTTGTGACCTTGTGTGCTACATCACCTGCATTTCAACTGCTAGAAGAACAGTAGGAGCGGTTAACGGGTAGCATTTAGAAAGATGCGCTCGTTTGAAGCAGCTCTTGCCACCTCAATTTTTGTACTTCTCACCTCGCTGTGTGGATTCTACGATTCTGTGATTAGTGGCCGACTTGCTTTGCCTGACGTGGCTTTTGTGTGGAAAGGGCTAAATACAGCTCAGTCGACATTTGCTAGTCAACTTTTTCAATAGTGAATTCCTCCCTGCGGGCACTTCATCTATTTTCCACAAACAAGCTTCATTAGCTCTTTCAATACTGTGAAAAATCAGGGGGGTTTTTTGTTGTTGTTTGGTTTTGGTGTTTTGTTTTTGTTTTTTTTTTTTAAATTCAAATATATTTCTTCCCGTGTTCCAGCAACCAGGAGAACGGTGTTGCTTTCTAACGGGTTGGTTTGTTGTCCTGGTGGTGGTTCAAGTCACTGTAACTTTGCCATTATAGGATTTAAGGACAAAAAAAACCAACACCACAATCTTCGTTCAGAGTTGGCTGTTAATTTTGCCTCTTGCCTTCACTGCGTTACGACCTTAAGATCAGCTTTAAGTAACGTCCTCCAGGTAAGTAGCTTACCTTGCTGTGCCCTGTTTGTCAACGGCCAACAACTGCATCAACCAGGATGGTGGTACATCTGCTTCTCACCCAGATGGCTGGGGAAGGGCTTCCTGGTGCCCAGTTCCGCTCTGGTGCTGCTGAAACAAGCAGGAGGAATTCAGAGAGGAAAAGAAGTGTGGGGATTTCCTTCTCTATTTATTTATTTATTCCCTCTTTAAAAGCAATTCCTTAAAGATGAAGGAAACGGGTTCTATTCTGAGTGATGACTAAAGCACATTAAGAATCTTAGCAGAGACTTGGGATGGTGCTAAGGGGCATCTTCCAAGTGCAGAACTTGTGTTCCTTTCCCTACCTTTTTTTTTTTTTAAAAAAAAAAAAAAAAACACCAAAAAAACTGTTCCCCAAAGCCTAGGAATGGTAATTAAATTGTAGCTGCAGGAATAATGACAGATACGGGCCCGTTGCCTACACCTTTTCATCACCGCGCCCATCTCCCATCTGGTTTTTGTTTGCCCTACAGCTTAAGTGGTTTCAAGATCCTCCTCTTGCACGCATGTACGCGCCGTGTGCCCATTTTAAATCTCTCCAGGTATTTTAACGAATTAATTAATTGCCAGCTGCTGACCTCAACGCGAGTACATCCTCTAAGTCCTGACTTGCATCGGGCGCTTTTCTGAGCGCGGCAGCCCTTTGGGGGGGAGCTCCTCCAAATCTAAACCTTTGCCTTGTCCAATAACTTCCCCTTCCAAACCGCGCCGTGAAACCCTGCTGTCGGCTTTTCCCTGCCAAAGCAGGCAAAGGGCAAGGGTGGCATTAAGGACATGAAAGGCAGTATTTCAGGAAGTGCCCAAACCACAGAATCCCTTGGGAATATTTTAGGGTTTATCCCCCCACAGCAGGTTTCAGCCCTACTTCAAGCTCCAGCAAGAGCAGGTGGGGTTTATATTAGCACCCGTCAGGCTGGTGGATTGTCCCCAGGCTGGTGGATTGTCCCCTTCTTGAAAACCCTTCTTGTTGAGGGGGTGCTAAGTGCTTCCCTGTAGCACTTAGAAATGTGGTCAGTGCCGGAATCCATGTAGCACCAGGTGAGAACAAAACAGTGGTAATGATAATTGCTCATTATGTAATTACACAAGAACTTAACAGCCCCGGAGGGTGAGCAACTAATTAAATGGTTATCCACTTTCAAAATGGCAACAAAGAAATGAGGAATAGTCGT
>JAHREE010000368.1:176577-199067 GCA_033628505.1 Tringa tobata
TGAGGGTGGTGAGAGCCTGGCCCAGGTTGCCCAGAGAAGCTGTGGCTGCCCCATCCCTGGAGGGGTTCAAGGCCAGGTTGGAGGGGGCTTGGAGCAACCTGGTCTGGTGGGAGGTGTCCCTGCCCAGGGCAGGGGGATGGAACTCAAGGATCTTTAAGGTCCCTCCCAACCTAAACCAGTCTATGATTCTATGATAGGTCAGGCATTTGTCTGTCCATCTCTGCTCCCTCCATCTTACCCCTTTTGCTCGAGCTGCCTGGGGTAACAGCTCTGCCCACACAGACATCTGGAGTACCCTGCCATGCCGGAGAGCTGCTTCAACCTTTCCAGCTCTGTATTGGCAGGGAGTTTCCCTACCCTGCAGTCTACCATTCCACCTCTGGCGCCAAGAGCTTTGGGATGTGGTCCTACCCACAACCGGTCTGCGCATGCGGGGTGAAAGGGGACGCTGTGGGTTAAATTACCTGGAGCATTGGAAATTCGGGCCCCATCCAGTTACCTCCTGCCAACTCTTTGCCATTCGGCGCTGTTCTCCTCTAGTGCAACCAGAGTCTGGTCAGCTCTAAAGAGGATTTATTGCTTTTACTGGATCAGGCTCACCCTTCCATTTAAGTGGATTAATGTGAGTTAGCTCTAACTTAGCCCCACACAGCATTAGCCAAGTCAACATAAAGTTCCCTACTACTGGCAATGTTGTTGTTTTTTTCCCCGTCACGATGAATTTTTAATGGTCTTTATGTGCAAAAGCAGCTTTGCAAAATCTTAGGCTCCTGCCTTCCAACTTAGATGACTTGGCATGTGAGGAATGCAATGAATATTTAAACCTGTAGTGTGGCGTAGCCTGCACAGAGTAGCTAGAAACCTAGCGCTGGGCTTTCGGGGACTGGCCAGCAACCGTGCAAAACTCCCAGCCTGGAGGAACGGCACAGGGAGCTTGTGAGGATACATCAATCTTCAGAGCTCAACCAAAATCACCCCGTCATTCTTTAGATTCTTTTAATTAACCTCAGGATTCATATGGAAGGAGCTGTACGCGGGTGGAGCTGTGGGTTACTTGATAGATGACTCGGATCGCTCTGCCGGTCGTATTTTATTCACGTGAGAGTAACTGTTGAAGGCTGTTATTTACCACTGGGACCAGGGTCCCCATCCCAGTAGACAATGTGCAACCATGTGGTAACAATCTCTGCCTGGAAGATCTTACAGTCAAACCAGATTAGACAAAAGGGTCGAAAAGGAAGGGACCCCTCTTTTGCCCTCATTGTACAGATGGGTGAACGAAGGGTTCACACACCCATTCAAGCTGCACCACCAATTAAGAGTTTACTGTAACCCCTTTGTACACAATTTAGCCCACAGCAAAATCAAGGCAAATCGACTTAGCTTTATCGGCTGTAAAAGGGCAGCCGGTTCAGGAGCCATCACAAGAAAACCTCCATCATCCGCTTGAACACACAAGGATAGATGCTGGAATTCGGCCAAGACAACGTGGCTTTCATCTTTTACATGAAAGGGGGGCTCCCTTTGACATTTTGAGGCCCACTTTTTTAAAGAGCTGTTATGCAAACGTCGGCTTGCATGAGCTGGAACAATACGGAGACACGTACAACCGAAACTTCCGAAGCAAGCAACATTTCCCTAGGCCGGACCCCGTTCTGCGAAGACGTATGGAGGAACGGTCCCGTTGACTTCGGCTGAACAACTCCAACGCGTCTCGGTTGGCAGCCAGCAGCCACAAAGGACTGCAGCTGAAAGACATTTATTTCTGGTATCACTGTCCCCTGAGCCGCGGTTCCGGATTAGATATTAGCACGGAAAGATGCACATTTCTTCACAAATCACTGTTGCTCTCTATCTCAGTGTGGCTTTCTGGAAATCCCAGACCTAAATATTGGCAGTCCTGTGCTATCTAATTTGGGAAAGCATCAGACCTCCTGTAGCCAGTGGCTGTCTACACATGTGATCATATTTAGGAGGCTCCATAAACTGGTATGTCATTATCTCAGTGTGTTAATTGATTAAGTCTGACCTACATACAGTCAGCTGGACTATTCCCTTTGGATCTTTATTATTAGCAAGACCTAGACATTTTAAACCTCTTGGAGCCCAGAAATCTCTGTCATCGTGCAAGTCATCATGCCCAAGGAAATCTCTTGGAATCATTGACTTTACAGCTACAATAATTCAGTTTCGTAGATGGAAAGCTACTCGTACTGATGCACAAGCAAGTGAGGAAAAAAGGCGAAAGCAGACTTCAATCTGGCAACAACAACAAAAAAAAGTAAATCATCCACCTACAGCCCTTCAGAGACACAGCCAACGCTCTCAGCTGAATTAACAAGTTGTGAGGCAGACCCTTTAGCAGCTAGAGCCAGACTGAAAAAAAAACCAGGGCACTACTCGACACATTTCTTTGCCCTGATTGGGAAAACATGTC
The DNA here is from genome assembly GCA_033628505.1 of Tringa tobata. Classification (NCBI taxonomy): domain Eukaryota; kingdom Metazoa; phylum Chordata; class Aves; order Charadriiformes; family Scolopacidae; genus Tringa; species Tringa tobata. The sequence goes on from JAHREE010000368.1 coordinate 179,015, forward strand.
ACTTCCCTCCTAGATATCACTGGTATATGTTAAAACAAGTATTCCACAAGCGATGAAAACAACAGCGCTTGGTTTCCAGAGGATGTGTCTGAGCATGACTAGCTGCTTGAGAGAGAGGTATGGTGTGAAAGCGAAGTCGCTCTTGTGGGGTGGATGTTGAGTGTCCAGCTGAGAGTTTATCCACAGTCAGGGCATTCATAACAAGGCTTTTCCCACATTGTTTTCCTGGTGTCTAATCAGGGATGAGCTCACACTTTGCTTTGCCTCGGCAAGAGTACTAACAGCTCTCCATTCTATCCAGCTGCCTACTTTTACGAAGCCCATAGGCAATTAGCTTCTTCAAGACCTCAGTTTGGTTTTCACTGGCCGTGCGGTTCAAGAACATTACAGGAGTAGGACAGGCAGAAGATTAATGGTGCAAATTCAAGTCTGTTAGAAACCAAGCCAAAGTCGAATTTGTGTGTGTCTTTTTCCTCCAAGCCGTGATTAAATTCAATGAGGCGCAGAGCCTTAGGACCCACATCTTAAAAAAAAAAAAAACAAACCTACTATTTTTAGCCTGTGGCCTGATTTCCAGAGATGCTGATCATCTGTAGTTCACGTTGAAGCAATTGCTAAACAATCAAATTAGAAGTCTCAATTCAGGATCCCAACATCAACCAAGGAGTTTCTGCATCAGAACCACGAAGTTTCTACTATTTGGCTGAACTGCTCATCTGCCCAGACCTCATTTTAAGCAAAGCGGGTCTTTCGTTTGTGCTGCTTGTGGCTAAGACCAGATAGATGACCTTTAAATAGATCATGGTGGCGACTCAGGCTGCAGAATATTTCTGTATTTCTTTATAGGGAATGGTAAGATGCATAGAAGAGGTTTGCACAAATAAATAAACACAAAGAGGCGTTTTGGTATTGTCCTATGTATTAGCCAAGCTTTTAAAAAAATAGCTGCCGATAATTAGTCTCCTAACGCTGTATTTTGGGGGTGACTATATATTACTGAAGCCAGTGGGAAGTTTGCCATTGACTTCAGTGGGCCAAATGTTTTACACCTACCCATCTAGGAAATCTTACGGGTTTCAGGAAGAAATTAAGACATTCAACACCTCTCAGAGCAAAGCCACTTGTACTTAGGAGCCTAAATACAGACTTTACACCTTTATCTCAGACACCCAGTTCATCCTAGTTTATATTCACAGCGACAGCACAGCCGTCTTTGAAAGTATCTGAGTCCCAGAAAACAAAATATTATAAATCCAGCTCATGTCAGCAATCTGACAAATAAATAAAACAATAAACTTGCCGTCTTTTCACTACCTGCTTCATATCCTCAATCTGTTTTGTGTCCTTTGACACATAGGAGCCTTCAGAAAAACTGTACCACAATAACACAGTATCATCTCAACAAGAAGAAAATTCAGGTTAAAAGATTCATAAAAGGGGATTAAAAACACTTGCCAGGAGAAGGACTGGGGGAGGAGACACTGGCATTTGCAAAATGGTTGCTATAGGGCCGCAGCTCCTGAACTTCATCACATTTGCAAGGCTACCTGTATAAAAAACTGGCTGGGAAAAAGCCTCAAACTTCAGCACTAGAAAAATCTCCAGAAAAAACGGTAAGAAGGGTTGTTACGGTTTTTCAGAGAAATCAAACATATTTCAAATAAAAATTTGTTAGGCTTAATGAATAAACTCACATCGCTGTTACATCCAATTGGATATTTTTTTTGAAGAGGCACATAAACTTTCCTGTTTGAGGGGATAAATCAATGACAAATTGTCTGATGTTGGGAAGAAATTTCCTCTGCTAGCAGATGATTCCAATACAGAGTTTCTTGTATTCTCTCCCTTTGATGTATCTGGTATAGGCTGTGGTTAGAGACAGGATATCAGCCTGCGGAACCCCAAAGACATTTTCTTGTAGCTCAAAGTTCAGATGGTCACAAACAGCAGTTGTTCTGGTTAGAAAAAAGTATCACGCATTTGCTGTGAGTTCAAAAGCTCTCTGCTCAGCACCTGGATTTTCTGCTCTTCATGCCACATCTTTACAACCACTTCCTTCAGGAACTGGCCATAAAATGTGCTCTGATGGTGACAGCTCTTAAAAAGTTATGCATGTGAGTGGGTTTGAAAACACAGTCCTTTCAGGGGTGCTGCTTTGTTACAGGACCTTTTTCTCGCGTATGTTAGTACACAGGCACCCTTTCAGCCTTTTAATGTTTGATTGCAAATTCAGCCTAATATCAGAAAGGATTGCTGAGAGCTCGAAACCCTGCAAGCTGTTCAAAAATGAGGAAAGGTGGCTGAGGGAATGTCCCCACCAATTTGTCACTTTTTAAGTCAAAAACTGCTCACTCCTCCTAGATACATCTTTTTCTTTTCCAAGGTGGTTTGTGAAGATCCAAGTGAATGAAATGACCTGGCAATGGGGCACAGGGAAAAAGGGTGACGAGCTAAGGTGCCAAGGTTAAAACCAGTGCTCCTGGGGTCCCACAAAGCCCTTCCTCAGCTGTTGGCAGGATGCTGTCGCTCCTCACTCACCCACTTGGAACTTTGCAGGAGCAGAAAATGGCTCCCATTTCAAACACAGTCCTTTAAAGACAGAATTCAGGAGCTGGTGCCCTCTGGTAGGATAAGAAATCCCTTTTTATGGACTTAGGCTATCATTGTACCTCGTGTCCCTTAGGAGAATGGGGGAGGAAGACGACTGTGGAAAGTTCACCTCAGGAAGTTGCCAATGGAGGGGTGCTCTGGGTGCCAAACCTTGAGATACTGGCATCTAAATCCTGCAGATCCCAGGAGGCAAATCCTGGCTTCACTTAAGTGTATGGGACTTTTGCCACTGACTTAAGCAGCGTCAGGATTTTACCTCAGGGAACTGGGGAACACAATCTCCTGCCACTGAATGGTCTGTTCTTCTCCTGTCTTCTCCTGCCTGCTGCTGGAAGGAGTCCATCTGTTCAAATGCTAGGGAAGTGCAAATGCAGCAAACAGCATTGCATCTGTGATGGGTGCTAAGAGTTTTGAAATTAAATGCACGTGCTACCTGACTGGCACATTACAGCCCTTCAGATCCTTCCCCCAAAGACAGAGGTGTGCTTCTTGATCTTTGCTCTTTGCTCACCCAGCAGCCTCCTGTGGGCCTGTGGTGCTCCTGACCACGCGTGGAAGTAAAACTGTGTCTCAGCCCTGTGGCAGATGGCAGAAACCATACCTAAACTGGGGTACTGGCAGCGTTGCAAAGGCTGCCTTGCTTGCTCTGGCCAAATGGTTTGCACAAAACCCCTCTACTTCAGGCAGATGAATGAATGCACAGGCTTCTCTGCTTCCCAAAGTGCTTTTCATAGAATCATAGAATTGTCTAGGTTGGAAGGGACCTTAAAGATCATCTAGTCCAACCATCAACCTAACTCTGACAAAAAAAATAAAGAAAATAAAGAAATAAGCAATAAAAATCACTAAACCATATTCCTGAGGACCATGTCAACCCGTCTTTTGAACACCTCCAGGGCTGGTGCCTCAACCACTTCCCTGGGCAGCCTATTCCAATGCTCGATAACCCTTTCCGTGAAGAAATTTTTCCTAATATCCAATCTAAACCTCCCCTGGTGCAACTTGAGCCCCACAGCCCAGCCCCGGAGAAACAGAGCCAGCGACCATTCAGGACGTGACCCTCAAGTCACAGCAAAGCGGAGCGCTCCTCCGAGCAGAACGCATCTCTCTCCTTCATCCTATTGCTCTTTCACTCGTTTCCTTGGAAGCCTTCCCCTTTCTGTGGCTGGCCCAACCACTCCACGGGGTGCTGGGGTTTTCCCCGAGATGAGGATGTGCACTGAGGACACCTATTCACTAGGAGACCAGAGAAATCCTGCAGCGACACCCAATACTTGGGGCCACTGCACAGAAAACCCCATTCATTGTTGCCAAGCCACCAGGGTCAGCCACACAGCAGAAGTCCTACCTGATTATTTATTTGTTTCAAGGGTAACCATTGCTTGGGTTTTTAGCTCAATGTTGGTAATTTCAGACTTCTGCTCCAGAAGGATACACGTGCACACACACACTTACACATATAGATATGTATATACATTTCCTGCTTGGCAGCCTGAGCCCCTGTGTTGGTCTGAACGCTCCTCAGAGGCACAGACCATCTCCCCTTCCCGGCAGGAATACGTGGGAACTGCTGGGGGTACTTTAGCATGAACATCAGGCCCCATACCAGGACATTGCTGTGACACTGGGAGCTCCATTTTAGGTACCCCTCAAAAAAAAAAAAAAATAAGGACTGTATTCCTACTTATATTTCATATCTGGGATGAACCATATATCCTGCATCTGCGTTCAGTCCTAGCTTCTACACCCTTTTTTTTTTTTTTTTAGCTGCTCAGAGTTTTCTGAAACAAATTTATCAGGGTTTGAATTTTGCAATGTTCAGACTCACGAACAAAACCAGCAGAGCGCTGCTTCTTTTGGCTGTGCGCATCAAAATGCTCTGGTTTAAGTTGTGGCCAGCACTTTTGCAAAATGTGGTTGAAAGTTATACTTTCTAACCTGGCTTTTATCACTGCTCTCAGGAAGTTGTAAAGAGTAAGCACTTTTAAAGTGAAATCACTTGAGTTCAGTAGTTCTGGAATTGGGCTTTTAAGGTTGGAAATGGCCCTCCGGGGCACAAGGATGTTAATGCTTCAGCTTTTAGAAGTGTCTGAGCTTTTAGTTTCTTCATCTCAAATTAGAAGACAGGGTACATTTGGGAACTTATCAGACTTGATACTTCAACATCAAGGATCTCACTGTTTGCACGAAGTTCCCTATCCCTGTTCTTTTTTCGTGAGATAGATACATAGATCGAAATCTCACAACATCAAGCACTTAAACAGTTAATAAGCTAACATCGGCACAACACTGAAACAGAGAAATTGAGAGTGTGAAAATCAGAAAAATGCTTGCTCAAAGTCGTAAGCCTGATACTAGTCCTGTCAGTTCCCTTAAAACAGATATTGGCCGACTCTGCAGCTCATTGTGACATAACCTTAGAAAATGCAGAAAAAGAAATGTCAATTCATATTGCACTCTCTATATAATTAAGAATAATTAAGAGTTCTAGATAAGAATTAAGTTTAAGGCTATGTATGACTTCATAATGTTTTAGCCATCCCGAAGTACGTGTTCATTCCATCTCCCCCTTGCAATGGTATGTATTCAGTGACTCCTTAGGTCATTGCACGAATTGCATTAAGCCTGGAAATGACTTTGTGCTCTCCTTGCTGCCTCAGAGGAGACACCCGTGCACAGGGCTGGGGGGTGTTACAGCCCTCGGAAACATTTCCCTTTACAACCACCCGGAGGGCTGCTGGGAGATCCCGTCTCACACGACATTAGGCAGCAGGCTTGAAATCCAGCAGAAGCCAAACCGGAGTCTGTCAACTCTTCCTAAATGAATTTACAAGTGGGGAATGGGGGAATGAGATGAATGGCATGGGATGGTTGCGCATGAGTGCAGGGAAGCAACTAAAAATATTTGTAGAGATCTAAGTACGCCACCCCAAAAATACACACATACTTTCCACCATGTAAATATCTTGTCTCTGGGTGGAAGCCAAACATTTTTCTATTTATTTCCACATATGCCACCAAGATACTAAGGAATTTAATTGCCTAATTCAAAATGTTAAGAAAATACCAGAAGGCTGAACATCCTGGAAAAGGACAAGGTGTTAGGAGGATGTTAACTCATCTAGCATCATGTGCTGAAGAAAGGAAAGCGTTTCCGGTTGCTAGCGCTTCAAGCTTGCTCTCAAACGATTTGTGAAAAAAGGCTGCATTTGGTCTGTATGAGAAGCCAAGTTCTGCCTGCCGTAAGCATTGGGAACACATGCGATGATACCTCTTGTTTCCAGGCATCCTGACAGCTACTTCCAATTTGCATTTCTAAGTGGAATTAGCAGAGAAAGGAGACGTACGCGTTCCTTGCTGGCTGGGTCGATGGGTTTGGTTGGTGCTCTGAGCAGCGAGGCTCCTTCAGAAGCCCAAACCTCCCATTTAATCTTTAGACAGAGTGACAGGAGAGATGACGACCTTTGGATGAAGATATTGGTGTGTGCTTAGGATTCTTGTGCCACAAACTCTTTCTGTGACATACGCAAATCATTCAAACTCTGTTGGACTTACTCATTTTCCCAACAGGGATAAGTCCGTTTTGCCTGTTGAAATTACAACTCCCTGAGCGGAGCGAAACTTTTAATTACTGAACCATGTGAGCACTCCTCGTGCAAAAACTCTGCCCCTGAAGGTAAGGCTGGGCAGCTGCAGTCACTCTGCAGAAATGCTTGACACTGTTATAGTGCTGCCTTGCAGGAAAACAGAGCTGTTGCAGCGGGAAGGACCCACGCTCACTGGTTATCCCTCACAGTTGCCCTCTGTTCCCTCTGCAATGCCTGACCTGTGCTGCCTTTATGAAGAGAGGCTTGTTGGAAGTATTTGCAGGTTTTCTGAGTGAGCACAGCCATGCAAATTCTCTCCTGGCCGCCTGTCTCTTCGGTTTCACAGGCTACAAGGAGAAAAGTTCACAGAGGTGGGACTGCTGAGATAACATTTGCCTGAACCCAAGGATGCCTCCCCAGGAGATAGGCCTGGGGGGTGGACTGGGTCACCACTGCTGCCAAAGCGGGAAAAGGAGAAGCCAGGAAGAGCCATTCTGACCCAGGCACATTTGGTGTCAAGCCTCTTTACTATAAAATGCCAAGCTGCATTTGTCAGCAGCTAAAACTCAGCCTGGGTGAAAGTATATTACTCTAAAGTGCAATTTTTATTACATTAACTAATGAAATAATGTTTTTTTTAAAGCCATAAAATATTCAACCTTGCTTCATATGGTTGCAAGCTTACAATATCTATGTCCTTTCCAAACTCAGTCTCCTTGATCGCATCTTGACAATAGCCATCAGCAGGAGAAAGCCCAGGACCTCTGCATTGATTAGGTTGCAGAGGGTTGTTTGCATGGTGCCTTGTATCTTGGTGGCGTTTGCACTTTCCACATAGCCAGGGTCCAAACGCACCATTTACTGGTTCAGTTTAGAAATTTCTAGGCATAAGCAACCCCTTTGATTCACAGATGAAAGCAAGAGGACATTGCAGGCTGCAATAAGATAATATGGTTTAGCCAGGCCTTCTGCGGGAGAAGCTGAATTCAAATGACCAGGGAACAGAGCTGGTCTTCCTGCTGTAATTAGTCAAGAGAGTGTGATGAACTGGAAGCAACGGGCTATCGGAGTCCCTTGGCCCTCAGCTTGGCCACGGAGGGAGCAAACACCAAAGCAGACCAAGAACTTTGTGTGCCACGAGAGTCCTCCTAACACAATGCCTGACCCACAGCACATGTGCTTCTCACGAGGCCTGCCAAGTCCTTTTTAAGAAAAATTTATAACCAATACACAGTTGTATCATAAATGTAAACAGAAATCTATGTTTATAAAAGCATATAATATTTCTAGAAATGCACAAATACAAATATAAACCCATAAAAAGTGAACGCAGACTCAGGATCTCAGCAAAGATGTGACAAATTAAGCCACTGAGGATTTTTATGCAACTGGCCTGTCACCCCACGCGCGGGTGACACAGAAACAGCACTGTTGCAGGGAGCAAACCTTTCATCCTAGAAGGACACATATACTTTGGCGTGTGTGCTCTTTGCCTTCCCTTTTACACGCCTCTTGAGGCAGCTTTGTTATTCAGCAGAGCAACAAGCAGCAGCACAGAAAAGCTATGGCTGCCCCATCCTTGGAGGGGTTCAAAGGCCCCCCCAGGTTGGATGGGGCCTTTGAGCAACCTGGTCTGGTGGGAGGTGTCCCTGCCCAGTGCAGGGGGGTTGGAACTGGATGGTCTTTAAGGTCCCTTCCAACCCAAACCATTCTATGATTGTATGAAAAAGGAACAACAGCTTAGTTGTGTTCTCACATACCTACAGGAAAATAAAACTGGGCTTTTCAGGCCTGACTAGCTCCCATTGGAACTAACTGTAAAAATTCAGATATACTCACCGGTTTCCCTTCAGGTCCCTCAGTCGATCGCTGTCCATTTTAACTGGGTTATTCTTCTTCCATCTTCCACGTTAAATCCCTCTGAGTGGGGACGGCAGTGCCAGCGTTGCCATCTTTCCTCAGCGGTCGTGGTCCATCCAGCCCTCATAAAAGCAAGGCGGCCCTCGCTAAGCGGCCACGTCCGCCAGCCTTTCTCTCCGCTTTCCCCTTGTTCTTTGGGGCCACTGTGCTTGGGTGAAAAAAAATAAAAAAAGAAACATTCCCACAAAGTATTTATATTCCAGCCCAAAGCTGCGTGTGGGAAGAGAAGGGAGAGGAGGAGGAGAATCTGAGCCCCTGTCATGGCTGCCGGGGCCTGCGCGGCCTGTGGGGCCTACCGGGCCTGCGGGGCCTACCAGGCCTGGGCCGCCCTCACTCAAAACCGTCCAAAATGCCTGAAAGTCACCTAAAGAACACCTGCCCCCACACTCCCCACTGGCCCATCCCCATTCACCACCAAAAAGGTAAAATAAGTCCTTTTTTTTCCCCTCGGAAACCCCAGGGCCTTGGGGAGGTGACTCTGGCACTGCTTTGTTCTCCCCTCGTTTTCCAGTCAGCCCAATAACAATAAACAGTGTCAATTTTTTGATATGATGTATTTATATTTACATGGTACATTTTAAAGCAATAGCTACACTGATCATACATATTAGAAACAATAAAAAAAGAAGTTAAGAACTAAAATGTACATCATACACTTGTATATATATTTTTTTTTTACACAGAGGTAAAAAGGCTTATAAAAATCAATACAACAGGGTTTTAACTTTTAGTATATAGATACAATAATGATGAGGCTTCAGGCACTTTAATTTGTTAACGTGAGCAATAGCTTGGAAAAAAACCCAAAAAACTTTCCACAACAGAAAAAAAAAAATTTTGGTTAATGTTTTGTTACCACAGATACAAAAATAAAATCTGAATAATTTCTCTCAAATGATTGATGTCAGTATTGCAAAGCTGACTGGGAGAACGCTACACACTGTTCAGCAGCAGTGTGGAAATTAAGGAGAAATATTTACAAAAAAACACCCATCTCTATCATTGTGCCCTTACACCACTGCCTTCACAAACCAAATAACACACGCAGCAAAATCTACAAGTATTACAAAAACCCAAGAGAAGAGGGAGAAAGGAGGAGGGGAAGAAAAAAAAAAATTAAAAAAAAAAAAGAGGGAATTTTTTTTTAAAAAAAAAACTTTTATTTCGAGACATACAGAAAGGCTTAAAGTATGTCTACTTTACTTAAATAAATAGGGGCACTTCAAGACCGGACAAAAAGCTGTAAGATCTTTTTGTAGTGTTGTGCTTTATAGAGAGAAGATCTTACAGATGTTTGTTTCCATGAAACAACTTTGAGAACAGAAATAAAAGGAAAAGGTTGTTCCATTGATTTTATTTTTTTTTTTCGAGGCTGGCTTGATGTTTACTAGACACCATTGAGAGATTTGTCAACTGCTATTAGGCACAAAATATTTATATTTCATTCAGCAAACCCAGACACATCACCCAGAGTGTAACACTCCACCCCTTTTCCACTATCATTCCTTTTGTTTTTTTTTTTTTCCAACTGAAAAAATCCCCAGCAACTGCTACGAATTAAGCCTACCAAACTCTATAGTGTATTAAGCACATTGCATACTTAATTCATGGTCGACTAAAAAGCTGTGATTAACTCTCAGAGGAACCATTGGGACATTCCACCAAGAAAGAATGGCAAGCGTTCCTTTTACATTTATTTGGCAAATTAATTAAAAAAAATAAAAAAAATTTCCTCTCTTTTTAAGACTGATGTCAATGTGCAATAGAGGGAGGGAAAGGACATGCGCCCACTGGCAATTTACTGCAGAAAGAAATTATGGCAGGAACAGCAGTGCCAGCTTTGACAAGCCAATCCCTAGCTGCCTCAAAGTATTCGGATTGTACTATGCTAGTTAGAGCTCACTGCGCTAAATCATTATTTTTTTTTTTTAATAAAAATTATTTGGCTATTCCTTGTAATATATTAGAAAAATACTCTTTTTCCAAGCTAATTACAAGCCTTGTACACAAGACAACATGACATTTAGAAAAAAAAAATTAAGAAAAAAAAAATATTAAAGTAATCTTATCCTGCTGTATGCACCTTATGCATCCACTCGATAAATCTGGGTGGTGAACTGGGGAGGGGAAAGCCAGGGAGACGCTTCGGTCCAGCTCCTGCAAAGACTCACCACGCTTAATCCTCCATGCAGAGTCACAGAAACGCCGGCTGCAGGCGTGGCACGATGAGATTTGGGTAAGAATCTGGAGGATTGGGACTGCAGGGCAGGAAATGGAAGTGGCGGTCAACACCCTGGCTTTTTGATTTTAAAATACCTGTTTAGATCGCTAAATGTAGTTCCTACCGTGGATGCGTATGTTCTCATGCTCATGTATTGTACAGAAAACAAACAAACAGATACAAATTTCCATATAATCCACCACTTAATGCAGCATTTCCCCAGAATTGCCATAATAGTGCTTTTGACATTGCATTGTTAGTAATTCTTTGCATAACAACAATTTTCCTCATCTGGAACATTAGTGTTTTATTCACAGATCATTACATGGCTGGCTAATGAAGAAGTTCCCTTTCTTTTGGGCAGAGCTCTGAAAACACAGTTTTATTTTTCCAATGTTATTTAGGGAAAAAAGAAAACCCTAAAATTTAAGCTTCCCTTTCAAGTAGTGGTCTGAAATGATTACAGGTAAAGAGAACTACCAGATTCTCAATGGCTATGTGACTATGGTAACTGAGCCTTGCTTTCTGTTCACAGAGCTTCACGAACAGAGAAATAATTTAAGACGTTTGCTGAAGGAAATGACGATGGACTCTAGAAGAGAAACTGCAGCTTAGATGGCTATTTTGGCTTCGGAGAAGAGAACAAAAAACCCCTAAGAAAACCAGTGACAGAAATACTGTGTTGTGGTACAAGTTTGTTACTAGCACACCTTCTATACATACACAATAACTTGACGGCAAGTTAAAATATCTTCTGAGTGAGATGTCATTCACTACACCACCCCGTTTCTAGAAATGCCAAAGCTTGCTAACATGCTGATGGTACCGCGGGAGGCAAGACGGACACAACCTGGAGATGTTCTACAATCCACCACCATTTAAAGCAGTTTGTTTTTTTTTTTTCCTCAAACTCATTTTAACTGGAGAGAAAAAAAAAAAAAAAAAGAAAAAAAGAACATGTACAAGACAGTCTGTTTTGATTACAGATTAATAATACAAAAGTCTATGCTGTAGGTTAGTTAGTTAGAACACTTGATGAGCAAATCAATGCAGTGTGAGCCCCCAGACGACCGTATGTAAAGTGATCCAAACTGGTGGTTTCTGGATGCTGTTGGGCACAGTGGCTGCATCAAAATGAGTGATCTCAATGCTCCAAAACCAACGTGTTCCTTGAACTACAGGAAAAACGTAACACTTCGAATGCATCTGTAGTCATCCAGCAGCTTTGTGTTTTCCACCACAGCACCTGCACTTGACCCCACAGTGGTAACAAGCCCGAAGCGGCAAGTAACAGCACATACATGGAGCAATGAAAGACAAGGCGATAAGGGCCATCCACCGGAGGCAAAACATTTCATCACTGGTGTCGCACGAGCAAGGGTCTGTATAGTCTCCTTCTGGATCGGACATACAGTGATAGAGCATAGTGTCTGCGCACCACATACAGCTCACTCGATGGATGCAAGTCTTGACGCGGTCTGGAGCATCCTGGCATTGACCCCGTTTGTTCTCCTCGTGGTTGAACATGTCCCTGCAGTACACGCACCGCGACCTCTCACCATCTTCCTTCCGCCTGGGCTTGAATTTGACAGGTTGAGTCTTTATCACAGCACCCTTGATATCTTCACCCAGGTCAAAGTCCGAGTTGTCTACGTAAGGATAAGTGTATTCGTGTTTTGAGGCCTCGCTTTTGGCAAAACGTACGTAGGAGTCCATGTCGTCAGGATCAAAGTTCTTTCCCCGTGCCGGGGCATGGCGATAGTCCTCGTATCCAGTCATCCAAATCTTTTCCCGAGGATTGATGCGCACTATCTCCTCATCATCGTCTGGAAAGTTGACGTGCCGGTAGGATCGCGGTACTGACTGTGGAAGTAGGGATGGAGAAGAAGAGGGAGAAAAGCTAAATAAGCTCACTTTGCTGTCAGCAATCAGTCTCCTTGCTTAGCGAAAAGCCAATATTTAACAGTTTCACCTTTCCCTCCCTCTTTGTACGCCCTTTGCCGTGATGAGTTTCAGCCTTTGGCTCAGGAATGAGTAGAATGGTCACAGACAATGTGCATGTGGTGCACCGTAACGTATTAAATCACAATGTAAACCCCCCTCCTTTTTTTTTTTTTTTTTTTTTTTTTTTAAATAATTGGAAGCCATGTAAAGCTAACTGAGAGGGAAAGGGGAAAGAAGGGAGAGGGGTGTCTTTTCAGGGATGAAGGGGGGAAAACTGAACACCAGTCTCAGCTATGGCAGACACAGCCCTTTAGGTGGCAACACCGGGAAGAAACCTTACTTGTTCTAGATGGTAGTGGTCAGAGCTATAATGGTCGTGAAGGTGTCCACGAGTGCAAATTCTTCGATGTTCGCAGGATGCGGGAGAAGCCAGAGTTCGCACGGGCTGTTCCCTTTTTTGAGAGGAGTTAGAGGAGCTATCTGTAGCGTTCTGTGTTAAATGGAAAGGGGGGGGGGGGAGAAAAAATCGTCATACATTCAGCTGTTACTGCAGGCCATAGTAAAAGAGATGTTTTGCCGCTCGCTGACTTCGCGCACACCTGCAATACTGGCAACACCTGACAGCCGGCAGCTTCATAAAGTTTCACATAAAACACTTGAAAGAGGCAGATCTGTTGCCAGGCCATAAAAGCTGCTGCCACACACATGGAAAATAATATGGCACAGCCTAACTGCGACATTTGCACCACCGCCGCTCGTATTTGCTTGGCGTGTTATTTGTTATACTGGGCACTGCGGGACGACGAGCTTTCATGCCAGAAGCTACCTCTGAAGAGCAAAGTTAAGCTCCATCAAATGATGGAATTATGTAAGTCCCGTGGGCAGACTCAGACAGAGCACCTGTGTGCCCGGGCTGTACCCCACTACTTACCCAGGCTACAAAAATACCGGCAATTTTGATGACCTGCAGGTGTCCCATGAAGCCAAAAACTCTTTTACACATTTTTCTCCAAACACTCATCGAATTTCGATTCATCACAAGCTACTTGAATAATCAGCTTTCCATTAAAAACTTCAGGGTTTTTTTTTTTCCCTTGTTTTGTCACTAATCTCTAATGTGCAATGAATGTTACTTGTGTTTTTATATATTCCTGACTCACGGCGAGCACTTTTTTTAGGTTAATTACACAACAATGATCACGAAAGGGTGAAATATCACGCAATAACGCACTGTTGCCAAATACCTGCAGCTTCTTAATATATCTATTTCTCCTCCTAGAGAAACACACAGTGGGGTACCCGTCTTAGCCATTCTCTCTCCATAGCCATTCCTCGGTTAAAATACTTTCCATACAACACCTAGACATTCAGGATTTTGCCCATTAATTCTTTTCATAGATTGGTTGGGCTTTTTTCATGTTACCATGAATATCAAGAGGACGGCTGTTAAATGCACCAAGAGATGAGAAGCAGGGAAAAAAAAGCCTCCATGCACAATGATCAGAAGAGCTGTGACGTTGCATCTTGCCTAAAATTTTGGTGCTTTGAACTGAGAAAAAATCTCCTATTGCCTTTCAACTAACGAGCTGTGCTGCAGCTACGAAGAGTCCAAGGGGAAGGCTTCCATTTGCCACAACAGTATTAGCTAAAAGACACAACCTTAAAAGCAGAGAGAAGTTGTATCAGTAGCAGGAGAAGACTGGTTTTACCTGAAAAACCTTCCCTCCTTGTCAAGAATGCACTCTCTAAATATTATTTTCCAATGAATCGTACTAGACACGTCTCTTACTCCAAGTATACAAGAGGGCTCATTGTGGGTATTTGTTTATTCTGAAAACAACGCTCTGCAAGACTCTGTCCAAAGGTGAGCACACCTTCAAGCATTACACCACAAAACAGATGTTGATTCTCTTTAACCGGTTAAAAGGACTGAGCCACCAACTTACTTTATTGAAAAGAAAACACACAGACCTGTTTGCAGTCTGATGTAAAGCCAGGCTGGGTTACCTGAGAGGTACAACAGGCAGGATGAGTTTTGAATGAATGGTTGAGCCACCCCACGAGAAGCAGACTTTTAATGCATGTGTTTTCTTTGTGGGTTTTGGGGTTTTTCTGTGTTTTTTTTTTTTTTTTTAACACAAGTACCTAGAACCAGAACAACTCTTAAAGATAGTTAACACCACCTCTAAAATGTAACTGGCACTGATATTCAGGCTCTCTTTAAAGAGTGGTTTCGTCAGCCCAGCCTTTGTAACTTATTAGACAAAGGCACTTCAAATCTGGGGTTTAAACCCTTCAAAGCTAATTCTTATGCCTGTAACTTTAGGTCCTACAATACCTAGCGCGTTCTGGGGACGTTTCGAAAGAAAACTAGCAGCTTCTACAAACCAGTACTTTGTGATAGCGCCGAGCTTCCAACTTATTTGGAAAACCAGAGAAGAGTTAGGATTTAGTTAAAACAGCCGTCTCAGAGGAGCACCTTTTTGCAACGCCGTACGTGGTGCGGCCCCGGATGCCCGAGTGGTAATTTAAGCTCCTCAGGAAGAACAACAGAAAGGCACACACCCAAGAGTCCTGGCAGCCTCAGCCAGTACTCTCCGAGTTAAACTTTGACTGGTGTGAACTGAAAAAGGAGGCAGGGCTTTAAAGCAGTGCTGTGCCAGCCAGCAGGACCCTTCACCGGAACTGCAGCTGAGTCCTGCTGGGACCAGCCCTTTGTGGATACCCTCCGAAAACATCGTGGGTGCTCACGGTCAAAATAACGAAGCCTGGGAAAACTACCCAACTGGAGGAGGTTGCACACACTGGCCTGCAACCCCCTCACCCTCCCAGATGAAAATAAAAATCCCAAACTGGATATAACTGCTAGATAATCTCAGCGGGGCAGCTGGGAGCTATAACCAGCCCTCCGAGCCGCCTGCATTTTGCTGCCTCTCGGGGAAAAGCAGTATTTCTGCAACAGGCAATTGGAAAAGAGGCTGTAGTGATTTTTATCTTGCCCGATTCTTATCTGCTCTTTGCTTTCCTCCACACCTTGTTCTCTTTCAGAGCCGGCAGGGCAACCGAGCCTCTCCTCCGCGTGTGTTGACATGGCTACAAAACCTGTTTGCAGCCCAGCGCGGAGGCTGCGGCCCCGGCCTTCACCTTATTAAAAACTGCTGCATTTCCACCTTCAGCGTCCTCAGATTAGAGGGGCAGGGTGCCAAGACAAACACTTACTCTCAGCGCCCAGAAAGGGAGAAAGCAAGCTATCCACAAGACTACGTCTCGGCTCGATTGTCTGTAAAAACAAAAGTTCACGCTGCCTCCTGGCTGGTGATGCTGAAGGCAGTTGGTCGACAAACGCCGTGTCTGCAAGGTTACCTTGCTGACCACTGAGAGGGACAAGCACTGTTGGTTTCCAACAAGGTCCCCCATCAAAGCTTCTTTTGTAGAAGAAGAGAGAAGGTTGGAACAAGTAGGAACAAATGGTTTGAAGATTGGGGGGGGGTGTGTGGAAAAAAGGTAGAGAATACCCTCCTCCCAAGCAGAAGGTCACCAATGAACCCCACAGTCTCCTTGCCTGTGCTGGTGAGCATTCTCATCAACGAGCTGAAGAGAAAGGTGAACGACAAGATGTCACAGTTTTCTGATGAAACTTAAGTTATTCAGGGGAGTAAAAATGAAAGCTGACCCTGAAAACTCGCTTAAGAATCTCGTAATTCTGAGAGATGGACGTTAAAAAAAAATTTAAAAAAAATTACCACTAAAGTGCAAAGTGACGGAAACACCTTGATCTGACATGTAAAATGATGCACTCGGAGCCAGCTATCTCTGCTCAGGAACGAGGTCTTGGGGTTAAAACGGAGAGCCCTGTGACAGTGCCAGCCTGGTGGCTCAGCAATGGATTGAAAAAAAAGCCAAAGCAGCAGCAACAAAGATGATCATCAAGGCCTCGCACGTATCTGCTGTGCTTCCCCAATCTGTCTGCGGTTCTGGACCCTCCCACCCTGTGCCAGTAAGGGTATTTTCACCATGGCAAGCTCACAAAGCCATGGGCAGGGCAATCGAGGACACGGGACAGCTTCTTAACAACAGCTAACTCAATAGCTTGGGTCTCTCCAGCCTGGAAAAGAGGCGATGGAAGAGACCATGAAGATAGGAAGAGAAGAAGTGTATTGAATCGTGAGTCCTGTGGGAACGTAAGTAGGAAGAGATGATTCTTCTGGTATCCTTCAGAAGAGAAGATAGCGAGGCATTCACCGGAACACGCTTAGATATTCAAACAAAAGGAGGTTCTTCCAACAGAGCCCACAGTTAAAACGTGAAGCCATACGGAAACCCCTCAGAAGAAAGTAAGTGACCAAGGATCAAAGACACAATGATGCTCAGGCCTTCAAAAGCGTACTGTTCTCTCAGTACCACCCCACTGGGACTGACCCTGGGGCTTGGGTGACCGGTGGAAGTCAGCACATTCTCAAAGAAAAGGCACCCTCATCTTCAGCCAGGTGCCACTACGAAGAAATGATGGCCAGACTTTGTCAGTGATGGAAGCAGGGAACAACTTCTGTCCCCCACCCACAAGTCTGGGTCTTGGTTGGGATTTTTTACCACCAGCATAGCAGTCAAAATTTTGGGGAGGCTGGTGGAAGGGGCAGACATGAGAGGTTTGTTGCAGGTCACCCAAATACAGCACACTTGCCTACAGGAAAACATCTAGAAAGGACGTGGTCTCCAGAGCCAGGCTATTTCACCAGTGCAAAAACATGTCCCAGACCACTGAGCCACCGGTCTGTTAGAGAAACACTGTCTTCCTCTAAAGCCTGTTGAAACCAACCCAGGTCCAGCATTTGGTTTTGAGGGAAATATACTGAAAACATGCCCAGTAGCCACATAAAAGAAACGAACCCAAAACTAAAGTTGCTGGAACAGGCAGTCCAGCAAGAAACTCTGTTTCAACACGCCCTCAAATGCTCAATTAGAGAAATTCGTGCTGCACGTACTAGAGCTTTGCGACTGCTATGGCGGTCGTGAAGTCTTGTGGTTTCACTGCTTGGATAACAAAATCATTAATCATGACCGTAATAGTAATTTTATAAAACCCATGCAACGCATTTCCTTTTGCAAGTGAGCTGTACCTATCTGAGCAAGCACACCTACCGCAGGTTTGATACGGCTGCTTTGAGAAACAACACCGGGCTTCAACACAGGAATGATTGCACTGTGAGTATTAAAAAAAAAAAAAAAAGAAAAGAAAAAATAGAAAAAATAGAAAAAAAAAGGAAAAAAAAAGTTTTCCCTGTTTTCCCCTCAGACTTTCAGAAGTGACTCATTAAATTAAAAACCCCTAGTCATTAGTAAAGAAGATTATGTTAATCATTTACCACAGTTTACTTCTCATTGAAATGGATTTGTTACACAAGAACGGCCGGCTAATCAGGTGCCTAAGTAATATTCTGAGATAAGCATCTATCATAAAATCCAATGAGAAAAGGAAGCCTTCTGCTCCTGAACTGGACTGATCACCTTGTCTCATAGAATTGCCCAGGTTGGAAGGAACCTTTCAGATCATAGAGTCCAACCACCAACCCAACACTGACAAAAACCATCACTAAACCTTATTTCTAAGCACCACACCTGCCCATCTTTTAAATACCTCCAGGGATGGACTCCACCACTTCCCCAGGCAGCCCGTTCCAATGCTTCACAACCCTTTCCATGAAGAAATTTTTCCTAATATTCATCCTAAACCTCCTCTGGTGCAACCTGAGGCTGTTTTTTCTTGTCCTATCACCTGTTACTTGGCAGAAGAGACCAACCTCCACATCTCTACACCCTCCTTTCAGGGAGCTGTTGAGAGCAAGAAGGTCTCCCCTCAGCCTCCTTTTCTCCAGGCTGAACACCCCCAGCTCCCTCAGCCCTTCCTCACAAGACTTGTGCTCCAGACCCCTCACCAGCTCCGTTGTCCTTCCCTGGACACACTCCAGAGAAGCCTCTAATGTCTTTACAGAATAGGTGCACCCTGTGGGATGCAACATCCAAGGGTGACTACGGAAAAGAAGAAAGATTCATCTCCAAATTATGAAGCAACACAATCTGCAGCAGCTCGTCAGAAACCGGTTGCCAGAGGGGAATTACGGAATTCTGTCACTTGTAACTTCCAGAAGTGCTCTCAGCCAGCTAAAGCATTTGCAAGTTGGCTGTCAAAAATAACTGTGGGTCAGGCAAGACAAGATTATTATTATTTTTTTTTCTCCCTTCCAGGATTTTAATGGTTACATGAGGCGGAGAGGACAAGGGGGAATAGAAGTAGGATGACGTTGAACAAGTAGTTTAGCGAGTAGTGGTCCGAAAAGAATCATAACCTGTGCCAGCCTGGCCTTTGCAAAGCCAAAGCCCTCTATGAGCCGACCTGCCAAGCTCCACGTGGCTCATCTCCCACCGCCCCTCAAGCCTGCTCACAGCCTCACCCAGCTCTGAAGGGGACTGTGGACACGCAGTACAGAAACGCAAAACTTGGTGGGCGCTCAAGGTCTTCCCTCTTTACCGAGAGAGCCTCCTGCAACAGCCAAACCTCCCCGCACCGGCTCCCGTGTTCGCTTCGGGAAGGATACAATGGACCACAGATGTGGCTTCGCAGCTCACTTTGAGGAGTAAAAAAAGGATATATGAGAATCAGAGGGTACGGCAAAGCCTCAGATGTGGCAAGGGGGGAACCTCGGTGAGATTTTCCTGTTTCGCTACTTGCCAGTGACACAGGGCGTCAGAAGCCTGAACACGTTAAAGAGGAGCCCACGGCCATCCCGTCATCTGAAAAGACATCCTCGCCTTCCCCAGGACAAAGAAACCCAACGCTCCCACCAATTCATGGCTTGAGGATAAAGCCTGGAAAAATGACAGCCCCAGCAAGCTGCATCCTCTCCCCGGCCGTAGCCCGATGACCTCCGGCTGAGATGGACCAGCGTGACGAGCCTTTCTGAAAGCAGCCAGAGCCCTTTGTGTGCTCTGCCCAGGTGTGATCCCTCAGGAACCCCGGAGCAAGCCAGCTCTTCTTCGCTTGGCCCTTCTCATTCGCTGGAATAAAGGGAAACACAGCTGCGTGACCGAGACGGAGAGGAAAAATGATAAAGCCAGGGGAAGGAAACACCAAGCGAGCACTACCCAAGCAAAGCACCAATCTGCACTTCATCTGCAGAACCTCTGCTCTGTATGTCCTTCACCCAGAGGAAGTCTGAGAGCTATTTCTGACGTGTGGCAAAGAAACTTCCACCTCTCCAAAGAAATTAAAATAAAATATAGTCTCACAGAGCTCCCTCAGCTTAATCTTGCCAGAGCAAGTCTTTCCTTTCCCCTCTAGCATTTTTATTTTTTTTTTAAGCCTAAAGAGATACAGCGCTGACGAATTTCACAAAAAGGGGAAGATCTCAAAGGTCCCTTCCAACCACGACTATTCTGTGATTCTGTGAAGGCCAGGTTGGACGAGGCTTTGAGCAACCTGGTCTGGTGGGAGGTGTCCCTGCCCACAGCAGGGGGTTTGAACTCGATCATCTTTAAGGTCCCTTCCAAACCCGACCATTCTATGATTCTACGAAGAACAAAAAATCCTAATTTTTGTCTCAAAACACCTCTTTCCCTCTATTCAGAAAAACGAGGAAAGCTGACATTTTCCACCCACTTCTAATTGTGCCCCCTGTATTCAGGACAGCCCACTTCAAAGGGGGCTTAGATTATCTAAGTATTAAGAAAGAAAAAGGTTCAGTGTAAAAAAATCAAAAAAGATTTGAGACTCCTG
>JAHREE010000368.1:213471-252003 GCA_033628505.1 Tringa tobata
GGTGGACCTGCTCTGGCAGGGGGTTGGACTAGATGATCTCCCGAGGTCCCTTCCAACCCCATGCGATTCTGTGATCCTGTACAACTGCCCAAGTTATCATCTGGGCACCCCAAATTACAATAATGGGAGGAGATCAGGCTACCAACACCAGGGATGCTCCCCAAGCAAATACTCCTCCAGCCACAGCTGTGTGTAATTCACCCCCTTACAAACAAAAAAAACCACCTTCTGGTACATGAAAATGATTCTCCATTAAGGCACACAAGACCACAGCCTGAGGAAGAGCTCTGCCTCTGGGGCAAACCTTCTCTTCCCTGGGTAAGCATCTTGCTGGATGCCCAGAAGGGTTGCGTGCTGGCTGATGAATGAATGAACCGGACGATGTATGAGTCGCACGCGCAAAACTATGCACAAATTAATCGTCCCACGGAGCGGTATTGAAGCTAACAGGATCAGGGACAGTATAAAAGCCTCGTGTCAACCAGTATCCCGTTACATGTGATGAGAGTGGCTGTTTGAAAGCCAGTAACACGACATGGGTGCAAACATCAGTGCTGACACGCAAGATAAAGCTGGGGTGGCCATCCGTAAAGCAGCATAAGAAATGTGAGGTTTCAGACCATTGCGGTTGAAGAGATTGAAACGTCTTCCAAGGAGGGGGCAGGACCTCAGGCCAAATAGCTGAGGCCAACAGCAACGGCTGGGATTTTCAGAGATGGATAAATGACTGATTAAATGACTCAATCATGCAGATGCTTTTGAAAATTCTGCCGCACGCAGTTAAGTTTATTCATGCATGTGTGGGAGAGGGGGAGGACTGTGAAGATTTTAATAACTACCTTAGGAAATAAAAAAGAACAAATGTACTTTCTCTTTAAAACAGAGAAAAAAAAAAACCACCCCAAACTCAACAAATCCACCGCTGTGGCTGGGGAAAAGAGTTTACAGGGAAGTTGTAAAGAAGGTTTGTGTGTAAGGCTGACCAAATGGACTATGATACACAAGTCGAAGAAGTGCAAAGAAAGAATGAAACAGAAGGGTAAAAATAAAACACATCAGAGCCCTATCAATTTCTTCCAGTCTAAAACCCCTCCACGCTTCAGGCTTATGCAGACTTCATATTCCACCATCACCTACCAGATAAACGGGAAGTTGGGAGCTTAAAAAAGCTTAAGGACTGCAGGAAAAGGAGAAACTCCATCCTAGGAAAGCCAAGAAGAAATATTCAGGGAAAAAAAAAAGATGCTCCTAAAGCCTGTTTTTTTTTTAGAGTATGACAACACACCTGCCCTGATGTGAAAACTTGACCAACGGCACCACGTCAGCTTCCACCATCGGTGTAGTCCCTCTCACTGCTCTGGAGGTCCCACAACACGCAGAGAGAACTGCTGGGCAGGGGACAACCGGTGAGGATGTCCCCCTGTATCCCAACAAAGTACCGACCGCAGCTGAGGTTTTCCCCCCTGCTGATGCCATCAAGTAGCTTGGTTTCTCCTCCTCCTCCTCCAAGCATCCTACCCTTAAGTATCTGCACAGCAGGGGGGTGGTTATCTGTCACCTCCCAGGGGTCAAGCAGGGGGGAGAATCAGGCTTTTGGCTCTTCACTTGGAATGCAGGAGTTTGAGTGGTTCTGATGCAGCCGGAGCACCCTTCATTCAACTTTCCCAAGGTAAAAGCGACACTTACTTAAAGGCAACAACTTCTTCCTCCCAGTGAAAAAGCACCCTCCAAGCTTAAAAATCAACACTCGGTCACAAAATCGAGAATGCGGCGGCGAAACGCAGGAGCCCTCCCAGGTCCCTAAAATGTCAGCCAGGTGGATTTCAGCAAAAAAATAACCCTTTCTGTTTTCCACAGACTCCTTTTCACTGCTTGCACGCCAAGCGTTTCCACGTTTAGCCCGGCGAGAGCTGGCACACGCTTGCCCAAGGTCATCCATCCCTGTTCTGATGAACCCAGCAGAGTGGCACCCAGCTGGTGAATTTGGGGACAAAGCAGCACAAATCCCTAAACCCCTCCAGCCCCAGTGGGTGCCGCCTCCTCCCCCCCACTCAATCCTGTCCCATCCCAGCGCCCATAAATCTCTTCTGGCAGGTAGTTGGGAAGCAGCTGGTAATGATAGTTTTGCTGCAGGAAGTCACCTTTTGACCCTCGCCTGCTGTTGTTTGTCTCCCGGAGCCGTGACAAAAGGACAGATGCGGCCAACATGCCAATCGTGGGGAGGATCTGGTCAAAAAGCAGCAGGGAACATGCCCTTGTCTCACACCGCTCAAACAGCACACCCTCAAAAACACTTCGGGTCTACTGGGTGCTTCCCCATTTTCAAACGGCGTGATGCCGGTCCTCAGTTTTCCCTCCCTAACCCTAAAGATGCAGGGAAGCATCCCAAAGATGACTTTAATCGTGGTTGGTGCTGAGGACGTCCCACCTTCCGCCCTCCTGCGCCACGGGGCAAGGAAAGCATTTATAACACATTTTAGACATTACCACAAATTAAATACCAACAACTCTCTCCTCTTTAAGTCACCCCTGGTGAGGTAGACGGCGTGCTACTGTGCCGTCCTCCGGGTGAAAAGCACTTGTTTGACCTTCCTACATTTCACGCGCAGGTGAAACACTTGTAAAGTTGGCTTTTGTTAACAAGTTTCTCAAGGAGAGAGAGAGAGAGAAGCATGAAGGTGTGTGCACCACTCAGACCAAGCCACAGGAAATCTGAGAGTTATTATTCGCTCCCTTCTAGCCCTGACAACATCTGCTCTGCCGTGCTTTTCACGTGGGGACGGGAGGCCAAGAGAAAGCCAAGGCTTTACCTTCTGCGGAGCACGTACTTCCGTCAAATAAAACACACCCGCTGGCCAAACAGGATGAGGGCTGGAAGCCAACCCCGAGGCATAGAAAAGAAAAACCCTTTCCAACCTGAACCACGTAAACGGGAGTATAAAGGAGAACAACCTGGGCTGAGATGTACTTACTGTGAAGACATCGTCATCGCCAACTTCGGCCTCGTTGTGAAGCGTTGAGGAGGAAGTTGTAGACCCTAGGGAAGAAAAAAACAACAACAGCTTTTTAAATGCATGGCATCCCTGTGCAACCATTTTTTTATTGGGCTGGTAAACATTTCGATTCTCACAACTTTGTATGTTGTAGATGTGTAAAAAGGTTTAATTAAGGAAGAAAAATCCATCTACTGGTAGCCGGGTTGGAAAGGTAAAATCTGAAAGTGTTTCTTGACATGCAACTGCATGGCTGCCGATGCTAATTAACTGTGTTAAAAATAGCAGCTAACACTTCCAATTACAGAAGACTTTCACTTCTGAAGAACGATAAAGCTACATGCTAATCAGCGCTCAAGACCAGATCCTCAGCTGTCAAGGAACCATATATGAGTTATTCTTCACGTATCCCCTAAATCTGAGGCGGGGGGGCAAATGACTTCTTATTTAAAAGAAATAAACCTCACTTGGACAACACCTGGTAGGATTACAGAGAAATTGTACGAGCAGTCAGGGTTCAGGTTAGAAAAGCTAAAGCCCAGATAGAGTTAAATCTGGCCAGGGGTGTTAAGGTCAACAAGAAAGCCTTCTATAGGCATGTCAGTGACAAAAGGAAGACTAGGGAAAACGTGGGCCCACTCAGGAAGGAAATGGGAGACCTGGTCACCTGGGAGATGGAGAAGACTGAGGTACTCAATGATTTTTTTGCCTCAGTCTTCACTGCTCAGCGCTCTAACCACACCGCTCAAGTCACAGAAGGCAAAGGTAGGGAGTGGCAGAATGAGGTACCACCCACTGTAGGAGAAGACCAGGTTCAAGACCAGCTGAGGAGCCTGAAGGTGCACGAGTCCATGGGACCTGATGGGATTCATCCGTGGGTCCTGAGGCGGATGAAGTTGCCACGCCACTACCCATCACACTTGAGAAGTCGTGGCAGTCTGGTGAAGTTCGCACTGACTGGAAAAGGGGAAACATAACCCCCATTTTTAAAAAGGAATAAAAAGGAAGACCCGGGCAACTACAGGCCGGTCAGTCTCACCTCTGTGCCTGGCAAGATCGTGGAGCAGGTCCTCCTGGAAACTCTGCTAAGGCACATGAAAAATAAAGAGGTGATCGGTGACAGCCAATGTGGCCTCAAAGGAGAAATCATGCCTGACAAATTTGGTGGCCTTCTACGATGGTGCTACAGTGTCACTGGATAAGGGGAGAGCAACAGACATCATCTACCTGGACTTGAGCAGAGCCTTTGACACTGTCCTGCATGATGTCCTTATCTCTAAATTGGAGAGACATGGATTTGACAGACAGACTGCTCAGTGGATAAGGAACTGGCTGGACAGTCATGCTCAAAGAGTTGCCATCAACAGCTTGATGTCCAAGTGGCGACCAGTGACATCTTTGTCTGACGTGGTTGACACGCTAGAGGGAAAGGATGCCATCCAGAGGGACATGGACAGGGCGGAGAGGTGGACCTGTGCAAACCACATGAACTTCAACCAGACCAAGTGCAAGGTCCTGCACCTGGGTCAGGGCAATCCCAAGCACAAATGCAGGTTAGGTGGAGAATGGAGAGCAGCCCTGAGGAGAAGGACTTGGGGGTGCTGGTGGATGAGAAGCTCAACACGAGCCGGTAACATGCGCTGGCAGCCCAGAAAGCCAACGTCATCCTGGGCTGCATCCCCAGCAGCCTGGCCAGCAGGGTGAGGAAGGGGATTCTGCTCCTTTGCTCCGCTCTGGGGAGACACCCCCCCAGTGCTGCCTCCAGCTCTGGGGCCACCAACAGCAGAAGGACATGACCTGTTGGAGGGAGTCCAGAGGAGGCCATGAGGCCATCAGAGGGTTAGAGCACATCTCCTGTGATGACAGGCTGAGAAAGTTGGGGGCGTTCAGCCTGGAGAAGAGAAGGCTCCGGGGAGACCTTGGAGCCCCTTCCAGCCCCCAAAGGGGCTCCAGGAAAGCTGGGGAGGGACTCTTGGCCAGGGAGGGGAGCCATAGGATGAGGGGAGGGTAGATTTAGGTGAGATATTAGGAAGAACTTCTTTGCTGTGAGGGTGGTGAGATCCTGGCCCAGGTTGCCCCGAGAAGCTGTGGCTGCCCCATCCCTGGAGGGGTTCAAGGCCAGGTTGGAGGGGGCTTGGAGCAACCTGGTCTGGTGGGAGGTGTCCCTGCCCAGGGCAGGGGGGTGGAACTCAATGATCTTTAAGGTCCCTTCCAACTCTAACCATTCTGTGATTCTAACAAAGAGTTATATTGGCTTTTATTTCTTTTTCTAATTTTGGTAATTGTTACATATTGTACAGGTCTTCTCTCTTATTAGCTACTTCTCAGAGAAGCACCTTGCCTCACGTAAGCAAAGTCTTTGAAAGGAGCTGAAATGTGTGGCTACCACAGCCAAGAGCAAAATACTGGGGTGCAGTTCTCATTAACTGCATCACGGCAATCGCCTGGAAAAGTGGGAAAAAGTGGGAAAGTGGAAAAAATATCCACTTTCCTCCAAACTCTTCCCGCTCCCCATGAGTGGAAAGCCCCAAGCCCCTTGGGGAGCCTGGTCAGCACCCACACGGCAGAAGGGCAGGGACGAGGGTGGCACACGCCACCGCTGGACTTCACAGCGATGTTTATGCTGTGGCTAAAAGGGGGTGACCCCTCTCCCCACCCCTGGCTGAGGGTCCCAGACCCCCTTCCCGGCAGACTTCACCCCACCATGAGGCTGCCAAGGACCGTGGGTGCAGCAAGATGCTCTGAGGCGGGGAGGGGGGAGAAAACTCAGGTCAAAGGCTTTTTTTTTTTTATTTAATGTAAGCCCAGCGCTACACTGAATTAGGGCAACATCACTTCCCTAACTAAAATAGTTGAGCTCTTTGTACCACCTTCATTCTGGATTTTATTTTTTTTTTTAAATCATATGCTTTATATAATGCCATCTGCACCAGCCCTGGCTGCTCTCAGTTGCATCATCATAAAAATGTGCAGAGCTAAGTGCGAAAGCCCACTTAAACTAAGTAGCATTTGCCATGTTAAGCTTTAAAAATAAAAAAAAAAATTAAAAATCCAAATTTTCCACAGAGCCATACAAGATTCCTGTACTTGTGCACAAAACTTCCATGCTTCTGATGCTTCAGGGAACAAGCTATTGGTTAAATATTAATAACAACGGTTCTAACAAAGCAGTGATTTCATCAAGCGGAGCTTCAAATGGACACGGTTTGTTGTGCTTCGTATTACCTGCTAAATTTAATCAGCTACGTGAACAAAGAATACACAATAAAGGAAACCCTCTGCCTGATGCTCTGTGTGCACAAGCCAGTTATTGGTTTTCATTCAGAAAGCCTTATTTGGAAGTTAAGGAGGAACACATTCATGAAGATCTGTCTGTGCTGTTAATGGGATAAATATAGATTTGCTGATTTTGAATTATCTGAGATACGGAACCTCATTTTAAATACCTCCACTGCAAAATGGATCAGAAGGAGCAGAAATTACCACGTATCAGCACCTCCAAAATGCTACTCAATACAGCTGAGTTGGCATCTCCTTGAAAAACTTTGCACAATCCCGTGCCACTTAACACAAAACATCACTGTTATGACTCAAAATTCTTCCCAGTTTCAGCAAGCCAGCAAGAAGAAAGTGGGAGGCCTACCTGTAACTTCTTCATGTTAATGGCACATGAAAAAACAAATTAATAACTAGTTGAGAAGATCCTTCCTCTAATGGATGAGGTATTTACCAGGAAGGGGCCCTGGGGGATTAATTCTCTCCCAGTATCTACCATTTCCATGTTGAAGCAAGGACAGGGCATCCAGAATGTTTAGATGTCTTCTGGAGCTAACGTACTCCAAAAGAACACAAGCCTGTATATATCATTTGAGCTAGTATCCTCAAAAAATAGTACCGTCTGTATATAAAAATATCCCAGACACACCGGGTGACAATGAGAAAGACTTTGGACCGCTAACTCCCTACATTAAGTGGCGTGGTTAAAAAAACCAACAACCAAACCAAACCAAAAAAAACCCAAGCAAAAAACCCATGAAGAACTAGATTTCATTAAAATAAAGGACTATTGAATTACAGTTGTATTATGATTGCTTGATTCCAATGAAATGTGAAAAGGAAAAATTTCTGACAACTTCAAAGCACAGGCAATTCAAACGCATTTTTTACTGAATTAAAAAAAAAAAGGCAAAAGAAAAACACGACAAAGTCTTCAAGAACTACCATTCAACTAAGAGGATGCAGACAAAACTAATTACTGCAAAAAACTAAAAAACAAAACACAGTTTTATTCAACTCCAGGCTGGGATTCATACCACGATTTAACAAAGACTCGGTAAGATGAGACTGGGCTGCATCTGAAGAAAAACCTGAGCTGTTGGGAGTTGCCATTGCTAGCGTGAAACCCAAGTCTATCAAAAAAAAGCAGTAATAACCGACTTGATGATAATTAAGAGGGGGGGGGAGTCTGGACAGACCAGCCCAGATAGCAAAATACTTGGACTGAAATGTCTTCTCTCTTTAAGGGGTGAGAAAACTCCAGCTCTGCCTGGACACACGTGCAAGTGACGTCTGAGCCCAAGAACTGATTTTGAACCCACCCTTTGTCCCAACTCCATGCTTCAAACCCCCTTCCCTGCTCTTCAGAAGGTGGAAGCAGCAGCTGCTGCACGCAGTGGTACCTTCAATGAGGTCCTCGATGGCTTTCCTCACTCCTCTGTCGAAGGCCCGAGCGTCGGCGGGGCTTTGGAAAGTGAGCCCGAACTTTCTGTTGTCGACTTTCCAGTGGTGGAAGGTGGGGTTCGCCTTGGTGTACACCAGGTCCTTCTTCACAAAGCACTCCAGCACCACCTGGGAGGGCATGAGCCCCAAAAGAGGAGCAAAGTCACTTTTCCCACCCCAAGGACGCAACCGGTGCCGTCTCGGCCCAGACCCAAGTCATGCCTCGCGTAGGGGAACATCCTTCCCTACTAAAGGATGACTAATAAACACCAGACGCTGCCATTGTTCTCACAACCATCCATCTTTTTCCCTGTGCTTTGAGTAGGTGCCTCCTCACTACCACAGTGGCCAATTTTGGACCCAGACCTGGACCAGGGAGGCACAGGTTCCAGCCAGCGGAGGCTCAGCTGGAGGGAGAACCTCTTCCCTCCATAATTTTGCTCAACACAGATTTTATTCCCCAGCAGATTTAGGAGGTGCTGTAACACTCCCCTCACCCTTTTTTCTCGCCCCCTGCCAGGCACTTGTCTCAAGCTCTGCCATGCCAAAATCCATCCCTAGGGAAACGCTCAGCTTATAGAATCATAGAATCATCTGGGCCGGAAGGGACCTTCAAAGGCCATCTAGTCTGACCCCTCACAGTCAGCAGGGACACCCCCAACTAGGCCAGGTTGCCCAGGGCCTCGTCGAGCCTCACCTTGAATATCTCCAGGGAAGGGGCCTCAACCACCTCCCTTGGCAACCTGTTCCCAGTGTTCCACCACCCTCATAGTAAAGAACTTATTCCTAATGTCTAATCTAAATCTGCTCTTCTCCAGTTTAAAGCCATTACCCCTTGTTCTGTCATTGCCGGCCTTTGTAAACAGACTCTCCCCAGCCTTCCTATAGGCCTCCTCAGGTACTGGAAGGCCGCTATTAGCCTCCTCTTCTCCAGGCTGAACAACCCCAGCTCCCTCAGCCTGTCCTCGTAGCAGAGGTGCTCCATCCCCCTGATCATCCTCGTGGCCCTCCTTTGGACCCGCTCCATCAGGTCCATGTCCTTCTTATATTGAGGGCTCCACACCTGCACACAATACTCCAGGTGAGGTCTCACCAGAGCAGAGTAAAGCGGAAGGATCACCTCTCTGGACCTGCTGGCAACACATCTCTTGATGCAGCCCAGGATGCGACTGGCCTTCTGAGCTACAAGTGCCCACTCATGTCCAGCTTCTCATCCATCAGCACCCCCAAGTCCCTTTCCTCAGGGCTGTTTTCTAATACCTCACCCCCCACTCTGTACTGATAGCCACGATTGTTCCGGCCCAGGTGCAGAACCCTGCACTTGCTCTTGTTGAACCTCATGAGGTTTACTTGAGCCCACCTCTCCAGCCTGTCCAGGTCCCTCTGGATGACATCCTGTCCCTCAGGTGTATCGACAGCTTGTAAGTCTTACCTTGTCCCCCAAAACCATAAGCATGGCTCCAAAATAGTGTCAACAACAACAAAAAAAGCATCCTAGGCCAAACAGGATCGCAAGACAAACTATACTTGAAAGAGCAAGATAATTTCTGACTCAAATAAATGCTTTTTTGTTTTGTTTTGCCCAAATGCTGAGTTGGCAGAGCCTGTGCAGGGAATGTATTTTTAAGGTAGCCCATCGCTTCACAGGAGCAAATTTCAGAAGAATGAAATATACACAAAATGAGATAACAAACTGTAACATCTAAAACGGACTCTGGAAATAGGGAAAAGGCTTCATTCATTTGATTTGTGTGGGGAAAAGAAGAGAGCTCCTTTTTAGATAAAGAGCTAGCAGGAGAAACCCGGGGCTTCAATTCGTAAGAGACAACTTGTCTTCATGGGCTCACTCTGCTCGTTGAAACCTTGAACAGGCACGCAGCATGAATAATTCATGGCCGTTTTAAAGGTTTCCACTGCGTTACTCAGTGCAGTGTGACTGGCTTCATGGGTTCTTTACACTTCAATTCACTTCTCACTTCGAGGTCTTAGAAAAAACAAACCACAAAAAAAACCCCAAACACCCAGGCCCCTTTTTCAATCATCAAAGGTGGTCTTCGCACACGGATGGATGTCAAAAATTTACCTGCTCCTTCCAGGTGGCAGCACGATAACCTAGATAGCAACAGATGGCAATTCCAGATGAGGATGGGTTTGTTTTGTCCAATCTGGTACTATATGCACAGGCCTGTTTTTTATGTTTTTAATAAAAAAACTTGCAGAAGAATACAATAGTGATAGATTTGGGATAATTCTCATTATAAGAACAGACAAAAGTTGAATTAGGTTCTATTACCAGTTTGTCTTTCTGCCTTTCACCATGGATTAGAAATCCACTTCTTCCATTGCCCTCCGGGTACGTGACCTTGCAGACGCCAACTCTACTGAGACCGCCTCCTTCTTGTGGCAACCATCCCCCACTGGAGTCATCTCGGGTCATAACCACAGCTTTGACTCGCACAATATAGCTGTCACTGCAATGTTAACAAAACAAAAACAAAACAAAACCTCTTGTGAGCATCACACTACCTTGCCAGGGTCTTTTTCTCGAGGGTGGTATTGAGGCAGCACTGCTTCTGGTCCCAACACACAGTTTCTGCCCCAGGATGGAAGTCCACCTCCGCCATGGATGATCATAACTACTCAAGTCACCATAGGAAAGAAACCCATCAAACAGCAATGGATGGCCCTGTTGAGTGTCCAAGTACCCCCACACAGACCAAATAACCCATGGTCCCAGACACCTTTTCCCTCATGCAGTTGGGAACAGGGACCAAGAGAGTGGGGTAGCCACGCAGCACCCCAGTACCACCACACATGGGGAATGTATTGGGGCATGAAGTCTCCAAAGCATTGGCAGAACATGTGGAGCCCAAATAACCCATGAAAAAAGTGTTTTAAGGTGTCTGTGATTAAATCAGTGAAGTGGGCTTTGGAAGACAAATCTGCAACCGGGACAGCCTTATGGGAAAAAGACCTCACAAGTATGGCTCCAACTCGTACCTCAGATGAAAGGAGACGGAAACCATCTCAGCTGAGGTCATCAGGACCAGACCACGTCCCTAGAACAGCTCCACAAGCCTTTCAAGGGGCTTCAAAGGCGGCACACCATAACCTCACAAGAAGCTATTCTAGAAGCACCTGAGATACACAGGATAATTCACGTGCCCATCACGAGGGGTCAAAAGAGTCCCCACAGCAGGAGACTCCATTTCCCCAAGCCTCCTCCTGTACTCTTCCCACAAAGCAGTTGCTCCAGCATCTGCTGGGGACAGCACCAGGCAGGGGGTCATTTGGGAGCAGAAAGGACACTACATGACGCAAGCAAAAGCATGGGATATGCAAACTAAAATGGGTTGTCCCCACCCCAAAGCTTCTGGGAAATACCAATTCCATCCTCACAACTGAGTCCCAGCTGGGTGGAACCTGTCACACGTTAGACATCCATTAACCCAGTGACTGCTCAGGAACAGCGTCAATGGCTGTGACACCCTCACAGGGAGGTCACCACGGCATGGTTAGATGTCAACCATACACAACCACGGCAATGCCGGTGGCAGAGCTGCTGAGACACCCACCAGCGCCTGCAAAGGTGCTGCAGGACACTCAAACCTGGGCAAAACCAGGAACATCAACCAGGCTAAGAAAAAGAACGTGCCAAGAAAATTGCCCAGGAATTGCCCGTCTCCAGGCAACCAGGTGAGCTCACCAGAAGAAAGCTCAACCTCTAGAGGGCTTCAAGGTATAATCCTTTAGGGAAAGAGAACGGGCCCTTTCTATCCAAAATTTTAAGCAGCTTTCTTCGCCCTGCACCAGGTAAAACAGGCTCTCGTTTCCAGACTTTGTTTTTGCATCACTTTCATAATCCAAGTGCCAATATTTGAAGTCTGAGTTCCCCTTTCTCTAATACAACCAGATTTTATTTAATACGCAAGCAAGCAGCATCACAGATCCTACCTGAAGGCAGTTTTGAGGACAGACCAAGAGAGGCAGCAAAGCATCTTCTGGGACCAGCTAATCCCTCCTCCACAAAACACACCCTGCCATTTTCCCTTCGCCGGCGTTATTTTACGGATGCACCAACTTTCTCAATGGACCTACGCAACGACGGCAGTAGAAAGGCGCTCAAGGTTCATCCCCTATCGCCCTGAGGACCTTGAGCTGGCTGATAAAAAGCTTTTCAGCATGCTCAGATACGCATCCCGTACTACAGCTGACACACACAAGGCGTCCACAGAACTGAGAAGCAACATTTTAAAGAATATTTTTGCTCTTGAGTTCTTAAAGCAGCTAATTTCCTACTGGGCAAAAATTGAGCTGCTTATATCCAAGATGGGTTTTGATTTCTTCTCTGCACCCTTCCACTACGGTCTATAAGAATTAGCAATAAGACAAAAATAGCAATAAGGATAAAAAGGAAAGCCAACTATACATTTCTATATAGTTCTCCTGTTCCCCAAGGATCCTTTCTGGACTTATGTTTAACTCTTCTCACTTCTGGGGAACTCCCATTAAATTTCCAAGTTCTCTTCCAAAGTCAGAGCCGCTCAACGCAACCTTCTCCCCATCCTCCCGTGCACGTTGTCTGCACAAAATTGCTCCTTCTCCTTCCATGCTTGAAAATTGCCACCGGCAACACGGCTTCCCGTGGGATTTACCATTCAATTTTTACGGCAGGAGCCAGAGCCCCCAGGCTGTCCCAAAAGTAACATTTTCTTAAGTTAGTTTTCTGCAGGAATCGCCCGCTCGAAGGAAAAGTAAGAAAGCAGCAGCTACTCGGTATTTGGTGATTTCTACCAATTATTTGTAGGTTTCCACCACCTCTCGGTGATTTCTCTAGGCTCCTAATTACGTCTGAAAACTAGCGGATGCCTACGCATTAAATTTAGGTCCCTCAACTACTATCCCTGCCCGTTACAATCACAATCTGATGGGGCACAGAGCCATATGGTTTTCATCTTCATACCCACAGCGACACCACCGTGACCTATGGCTCTTCCAACCTCCGCCAGCAAGGCCACCCATTTCATCCACGTGGCCAACAGCTCTGCGACTAGATGTGGCACCTATGAGGGGGAAAGAAGAGCTCTTCCTTAACTCAAAACTGCTGGTTCTACTTTCAAGTGGCATTTTTTTTGGAAGTGGAGGATGACTCTTAGAGATGGGTGAGAAGATGGACAGGATTTAGACCAGGGCATGTGACAGTTGGCATCTGCCCACATCCAAGATGCTACTGTGATGCCCAAGGGTCGGGGACTGGGGGGGGAGAGCGTGGGAAACAAGCTGGAATAGCAGGTTTTTTGACCCAAACAGAGCAATCTGGTAATTTGCTTTAATGGAAAGTGGATGTATTGACGGTGGAGAACAATTTGCTGGCTTTTCAAGCATATGTGGTGGAGGACAAACTCAAAGGAACCCGAGCACAAAGCGCAAGGCGTTAGAATTTTACTCCTTTCCCCATTACTCACTGCATTTGTCCGTCAGCCCTAAATACCCAGGAAAACACAATATAAACTGCATTTCTCCCAATCTGAAGAGCTACCTACCTCCTTAACTATATCAAGCCAGAAGAGCTAGTTTCCAGCCCCTGGAAAGCCCTGTCCCCACTCCCACCTGGAGCCACAAGCAGCCCACACTGAGGGATTTAGGAGAAAGATAGAAAGACAGAAGGAAAGACAGAAAGAAGATGGTTAACAGATTTAGGAAAAAGACAGAAAGAAGGAAAGAAGGTGGTTTCTTAGGGCTCGACAACTTGCTTTAGTCACCGGACTAGGACTCCAGGAACTGTATCTTGAATTTTCAAGGCTACACACCACTTCCTTCAGTTTCCTAAGTCAAAATCTTCCCCGCCATCTCCATCCACAAGCCTAGAATAGGGAATGCTTCTTTCCCTCATGCCAGTGTTGATAAATACTTGGGAGGTACTCAAGTATTTCAGGTCCATATAAGGACCTCGCTTCCTTAGCGTAAAAGCTGTTTATTTTCTTTGCTATTTAATATTAGGCTCTGGCTGGCAGCGAGGGCTCAAAATCCTCCGGGGCGAAGGAGCAATCCGCAAATGCCACACGCGTGTCACCGCTTCGGTGTACTGAGATTTTGGGAGCCAAACAACCCTGTTCAAGTCACTTTTACCACGGGACCTCTGCAATTCCGCTGCTCCAGGAGAAAGGGTTAATGAGCTACGTGAAAATATATTTGGGCCGTTCCCCATTAATGAGATACCTGATTGCCGCTGAGATTAGATAGCGCGAGCCTTTCGTACAGTTAAAAATGAAACAGCTGAAAAAAAAAAACAAACCCTGCAGCAGCCTTAGCTCCCCTCATTTTTATTGGCTTCTTAAAACTTTTAAGACCGCTCTAATTGTCGGGTTTACGGCTTACGTGCTACGTGTTCCACGCAAGCTCTGCTCTTCAACGGGATGCTTTGCTATCTTAACCCTGGAGGTTTGTCTCCAACGGCCTTAAGAGCTTGGGAAGGAAAGGTTCTGCAGGGATTACCCAGCTGCATGGCAGCCAGCCAGCGTGTCCCAGGGCTGCTGCAGGTTGTGTGAGCTCACCCCACCCAGAGTGAAAACCCCTAATGAACTTGGGGAGTAAAGGGAAGGGAAAAGACCGCAGTGAACTCGGGGAGGCGCAGAAAACCACGTGCTGTTTTTGCTGGGAGGAAAAGACCTTTAAAAATTATAGCTCGTGGGTGTGCATATATATAAAAAAATATATCTCTACTAAAAAATAAATTTAAAATAAGATCCCGTGTGTATTAATTGCTACTCTGAAGGATATTGAGATTCTTCCTGACCAAGAAGTGACTGAATGACAACTTCTGTGAGAAGTGAACCACTGTTGCATTACCTATAGCATAACTTTCATAAAGCATTTGTGTCTAAGAGACAGATGATGTTTAAGGCAGATAAAAAAGTGCTTTCCTCCAGCAGGCGTGAACCACATGGTAAAAAGAGGCCAACCCCATCCAGCCTTCTCCAACACGAGCCCCACAGCTTACGGCGACCATGAAACCACAGTGAAACCAGTGGGGGACAAAGCCCTGGAATCTCGTACGCCCAAGCATGGGCTTACGGCTGCCATCATGCATCCAGGACTCCGTGGCAAATAATTCATAGCATCATCGAATCATGATTCAGCTTGAAAATGACCCTTGGAATCATCGAGTCCAACCATCGACCCTGCTCTACAAAGTTCTCCCCTACACCCTATCCCCCAACACCACATCTGAGCGACTCTGAAACACATCCAGGGATGGGGACTCAACCACCTCCCTGGGCAGCCTATTCCAATGCCCGACCACTCTTTCTGTGAAGAATTGTTTCCTAATGTTCAGTCTAAACCCACCCTGTTGCACCTTGAAGCCATCCCCTCTCACTCTATCGCTAATTACCTGTGAGAAGAGACCGGCACCAGCCTCTCTACAACATCCTTGCAAGTAGTTGTAGAGAGTGATGAGGCCTCCCCTCAGCCTTCTCCTCCTCAAACTGAACAGTCCCAGCTCCTTCACTCTTTCTTCATAACATTTATTCTCCAGGCCCTTCACCAGCTTCGTTGCCCTCCTCTGCACTCGCTCCAGCACCTCCAGATCTCTCTTGTGTTGAGGTGCCCAAAGCTGGACACAATACTCAAGGTGTGACCTCACCAGGGCTGAGTACAGGGGGACAATCACCTCCCTACTTCTGCTGGTCACGCTATTTCTGACACAAGCCATAACCATTCCTTTGTTAGTTAAGGCTTTAATTTTGCCCATGTCTTTGTAAAAGGTGGGTTGAAGTGTGCAGCTCCCTTCCCCCAGCCACTCTTCTTTTCCACTTTGCTTCAAACGCAACTGCAAATACGATCTGAGATGTCTAAAAATCCTAAGGAAGAATAAAACAAGCAAAAAAAAAAAAAGAAGTAGTCCAACCCACCGCATTTACTACTTTCTTTTGAGTCACATTTAGCGTCTAAAACACTTCCCAGCCACCTTGCATAATTCAAGAATATTTTTTCCTCTAGCCAGGCTAGTTGACCAAAATACAAACTTTCACGTTAATGCAGCCATAGGGCACTTCAGTATTTCTCTCCCTTCTCGATTTTGCAGGTTATGAGGCCAGGAGAGGCTCAGGTCTCTGACAGAAAGTTAATTGCACAGAATGGGCTTCTGAAATGCAGACTGCTGTCCTCAACGCATCAGCATTCCCAGGTCCCAGATTTCTGGGAAGAGCCACAAGGACAGCAGGAGGCTGCTAATGCAGCGGTGGGAAGAGGTCGGGCTCTTCAGCTGAGCTGAACCACAGACACCAGTCGTTTAAACACAATTTAAACTATCTGGATCCACGCAAATTTAACTTTACAACTACAGGGGCATCACCTTGTCTTCGGCTGGACGTTATTTCAGGGCGCTCTTATTTTGCCCCTTGTCCCTGTCCCAGCTCTCCGACAGCTGGAGTTAAAGCCCCCCTGTTCTCCCTCGGCGATTGCTGGAAATTATATTGCAAGGATATAACTCTCTGGAATTCATCCCGCAGCTGGAAAGTGGCGGAATTTGACTGGAAGTCATGAAAAACTGCTATTTCTGGAGTCCTGCTTTCTTGATCCTATACTTGGTTTACGGACCTTCTAGCAAAGGTGAAACATCCGCAGATTACGATCAGCATTTTCTTCTTCAAAACCCTAACTCAATACTTCGTTAGACAGAAAGCTTCTGAGTGCACAGACCCACGACAAAATAAAGTCAAAGTTTTGATACAATTTAGATTTCCAGCTGGTATGAAACTTTTTCATTAAGTTAGAAAAAAAAAAAGAAAAAAAAAGAAAAAGAAAAAAGAAGAAAAAAAAAGAAATTGATTTACTACTCACGGCCGTATTAAAGCATCTACATAATACACTAATGAAATTGCGTTAGAGATATTGAAACCCACACCAAAAGTTGTTAGAAAAACACCCCCAAAGTTTTCTAAAGATTTTTTCTAAAGGCAGCTGTGACACCGCTGGGATGCAGGAGAGCGACCAAACTTCTTATGAGCATTTACTAAAACCTCTTCAATAAATATCACAGCTAACCTCCTTCTCACTGGAGAAAAAAAAACACCCTAAAACCACCACAAAAACCTTTTCTTCAAAATTGTTCAACGGATCAATTCTGCAATAAATCGTTCTATCTGCACAGGTCAGTATGGCTTGGAAAGCTGCAAGGAGCAGCAAAACAAACTAACAACCGAAAATCAGTTTAATAAGATAAAGCATTTACATCATTTACCCTGCAGCTCGTGAAGCCAGCACGCGGTACAGCAAAGAATGACACACTCGAGTCCTCCTATCCTCGTGCAAGGGTAAAAAATACGACCAGATTTCAAGGAAAGCTAATTAGTGCTATCATTTACTTACTGTAACGAGAAAGGAAGTTGTTATTGCATGACAGATGGTATTTGTTTTACATCACACGCAAGATAAGCAAAAATCGCTTAGCCAGCCAAACAGGTAGTTGCAAGAGATCTGCATCCTGAATTGATTCCCCGCCCCCCGGGAAAAAGACACAACCAAGTTCAGGATCCTCATTTTTTCCTGAGGTATACTGACCATAAACACTCTGTTCCTCTTATCCTATGTTACCTAATGAACGGTGATATTTAGCAAAAATAAGAAAAGCACAGTGACTGCATCCCAGCTTTGCAAGGTTTTGTAAAAACGAAAAACTAGAGGTTTGATACCAAAAATTACAGAGGAATGCAGTGGAGAAATCTGTTCAATTCACAAAATGAACCTATTTCCCCACCCAAGGAGTTTTTGCTGTCACGCCGTAGACACGGTGGCCGTGATGCCACCGAAGGCACTGCCCGGACCAGACACCCCGTTGCTGCCGTAAAATATCACATTTTGCAGACAAAGTGCAGCCCCATCACAGCACAAGTGAAAATAACCCAAGGGGTACTTCTCTTCAGCTACAGAATCAATGACACTCTGGGACATAAAAGTAAAATTACGTACGTACACACACACATCTACACAGCATTTCCGACAAAAAAAATAATCAAAGTTTACAAAAGAAAAGGAAAAAAAAACAACACCCAGAAATCGCTCACCCTAAGCAATTTTTCCTTCACTCTCCTCCATTTAGATGAGTGCAGAATGCAACTATATTTATCCTCCCCCCCGCCGTAAACATCCTGTGTGACACGTACACTACCACTACAAAGGGCAGACAATATTTTTTTAATTATAATAATAATTAAAAAAAAAATTCTGTGACTCAATTCCAGCTGAATCCATATCAGAGAAGGCGGTGGGGAGTAAGCAGGATAACCGTGGTCTAAACCTAAAGGGTTTTTATCTTTTGCCAGGTAAATGCATTTAAAAAAAAACAAAATAGAATAAAAGACAACATTCTTAACTACATCAAAACCAGCGTGCCCACTGAGTTTGTCTTCCACCTCTTCTTTAATGCCCCCCAGCCCCAATAAGCATCCATGGGGAGGGACATCAAGGGAAGCAGATTCATCTGTTTTCCTCTCGGTATTTACGAGAGGGTGCACATTAAACCATTACTTCTGAAAAGAAAAAGAAAATAAAATAAAAAAATTAAATGTAATCATAAAAGAAAGCCTGTGTTTCACGGAAGAAGTCATACATGTTCATTGATAAATTATACGCTGATTTAGAAGATACAGAAGGGCTGTGGGGGCAGATGAGGCGGGGGGAGAGAGGCGGAGGAAAAAGAAAAAAACAAACCCAAGAGTAAAAAAAAAAAAAAATAAATGAAATTATACCCGGGGAGAATACAGGCACGTACCTGCTGGGGGATGCCATTTCCTCTACATTTTCCACCCGGATTGCTGCCTTCCACTGTCATTGCCACGACCAGCCTCCCGGCCGGCTGTTGGCTGCCCCGCTGTCCCAGCTGGCTGTGGCCGAGCCAGCCAGCGGCTTTTTCCCCCCTCTCCTGCTCTCTCTTTCTCTTTCTGGGTGATTCAGTCTCCTTGAGGGATGTGCTGCATTGTACCGGGTGAGTCATCCCAGAGGTATTCTGCACATTACAGCCCCGGCCTGGACCATTACTCATTCCCAACATCCCTCCCGGCACGCACCGACCAAAGATCCTCAGCTCCTCCACCCCGCTTATAAAGCTGGGGAAAATAAAAAAAAAAAATAAATATATGTTAAGATACAGCTGCCATAAACCAATAACAGGGGCGTTGAGCAGCAGCTGAGGGAGGAAACGTGCTGCTGGGAGGTGGCACCAGGCCGGTAGGAACGTCACCCAGGACTGCCAACGGGTCCAAAGTTGAACGCTGGGCATCGTCATCTCCTCCGGTAACCCGGGCTGCACTTTATTCCCCGAAAGCTGCTAACGCAGCGCTGGGATCAAGGGTCCAAACAACTCCTCGGGCTTGGGGGAACCACTTGGCCCTCCCCACGAGCCCGTCGCAGCTTTTCGTAGGATTTTAAGTATTTCCAGCTTGCAGCTGATACCAGCCAAACATCCCATTCACAGCACAGCAGCATCTCCACGCACCTTCATCTGGTGATGCATCTCCAAGGCATCTTCATTTCAGGGAGAAGTTCTCAAGAGCTCACTGGCTGCTCAAAACCTTTCACCGCCGCTTTGTTTAACTCCTTGCTCAGGCAGCGTGTACCCCACACACACACAAAAAAAAACCCCAAGGAGTTATACAATCATCCCTGGATGCCCTCTCATATTTATTTTTTTTTTTAAAGCAGAAATGTTGCTTAAGAACTGCCTCAGCACCGACGACAAGAATAAGAAAATTGTGAAGTTGGAACTCTGGAAGCAGCTTCTAAAAATGCTTGCCTGACCTCGGAACTAATCGGCACCGCTGATTAGATAGGAGAAGGGAAGAAAGCTAATGGTGGTCTTTCCAGGCTCAGCTGCTTCTGCCTTCATCAAATCCAAACTGTTACAACTTCAATTCGGGGCAAAAAAAATCCCTTTTTCCCAGGACGGAGGTGACACTGCCCGAAAGCATCCTTTAGGAAAGCTGCACCATGAATTTACAGACATAGACGCCGCACGTGCTCCTGAAAACTTCAGGCTCGGATGATGGAAACCCCCAGCTGAAGACCACCGAGCCTTTGAACCCAGTTGGGGAGCGTGGACCTCAGGCTGCAGGGAGGATGCTGAGGACACCCCGAGTCTCTAGGACCGAAGCATTTCTTCACTGCTTCTCGTTGGAGGTGTAGCTGCAAGCACCTACTCACACGACAGCGGGACCGAGCTACAGCCCAAAGCCCCGCTGAAGACAACAGGCAGCACCTTTAAATTCGTTATATCGGGATGAAGCGACAGCTGCATTTACCTTATTTCAATATACAACATAAAAACATCCTTAATCTAACGGGCAACGGGTACTCCATTTTGGCAGAAGTGCATTTGCAACCACTGGGTAACTCATTAGCTGGTTAGAGCACCCTGGGAGCCAGGTAATTAAGAAAAAAAAAAAAAGGTG
This sequence comes from Tringa tobata, assembly GCA_033628505.1. Classification (NCBI taxonomy): domain Eukaryota; kingdom Metazoa; phylum Chordata; class Aves; order Charadriiformes; family Scolopacidae; genus Tringa; species Tringa tobata. Next base: position 233,633 of record JAHREE010000368.1, read on the forward strand.
GAATTTTTATTATTATTTTTTTAATTTTATTTTAATTGCACACCCCCAGTCCACAACTCATCCCACCCAGATGCACCAGGACGTGCCACCTTGCGCTGCTCCTGCTCATCAGCTCTGCCCTCAGCTGTCTCCAGCAAGAACTCGGCACGCAAGCCCAAAGCAACGTCAGCCAGAAAAATTAAAGCCCATTTTGCTCCAAGTCCAGTTTCTAAAGTTTTTCTTTCTCCCAAGGGACAATGAAATTAGCCTCCTAGCGAAAGACAAAACTATCTTTGAATAAGCTGTGTTGTAATCATGTTTTTGAAACATCAGCACTGAGCAGCTACATCTCCCCAAAGCTTCCCCCTTTTCTCGCCTTCCCACTACCCAAGGGACCAGCCCGCCACTGGTCCTCCTGGGAATCACAGAATCTTCATAGTTGGCATGGTTGGAAGGGACCTCGGAAATCATCGCGTCAAACCACAAAAAAAACAAGCCAAAAAAACCCCAAAACAACCCATACCACACCCACCCACAAACAGACACAAACCAACAATCCCGGGCACTAGAGCATGCCCTGAAGTGCCACATCTACACGCTTCTTAAATACCTCCAGGGATGGTGACTCCACCACCTCCCTGGGCAGCCTGTTCCAGTGCCTGACCACCCTCTCAGGAAAGTAATTCTTCCCAAGATCTAATCTAAACCTCCCCTGCCCCAACTTCAGTCCATTTCCCCTGGTCCTGTCATTATTCCCTTGGGAGAAGAGGCCAACCCCCACCTCTCTACACCCTCCTTTCAGGGAGTTGTAGAGGGCAATGAGGTCTCCCCTCGTCCTCCTCTTCTCCAAACTCAACATGCCCCGTTCCCTCAGCCTCTCCTCGTGTGACTGGTCCTCCAGACCCCTCACCAGCTTGGTGGCTCTCCTCTGGACACGCTCCAGCACGCTCAATGTCCTTCTTGTAGTGAGGAACTCAAAGCACAGCAAGAAGAGGGGACAGAGCACCGACATCAGTGGCATCAAGAGAAGCAGCATAAACAGAGATGATCCCAGCTGGGTTTAGACAGCGAAGCCCCACCAGGCTGTAAAGCAAACACGGTGTCACAGGGCAGCTCTCAGCTCCCACGGCCAGGTTGAGCCACAACTTGGGGTGTTTTCTGCAAAATCACCCCTTTGCTGGTGTGCCAGGAGCAGGGAGAAAAATGCTCTGCGCGTGGGAAATATAACACGCAGAAAAGCTCTCCCATTTTACAGAGTATTCCATCCACAGGGATGCAACTTGAGCAAGTCACGCCCTGGCTGTCTGTGTGCAGCAAGAAGCTGTTGCATCAGTCAAGAAGAACCACCACCTAATTCGGTTGGCTTCAAGTCCTACTCCCAAGGGTTATCTCTGAAGGGAAGCGGATATCAAGTCACCAGGCAGTCATTAGCATCAACTGAATCACTGGTTGGGTTCTCGCTTTTGCAGATGTTCTTTAAACTTAAGGCTAAGGTAACAACCCCTGGCTCCAGGGCTGACAATGCTGCCATGCTTTCGACTTATTTATTTCCCCTTTATGTCCAACATCACCTCTGCAGACCTATCACAACCAGCTTGGTGCTACAGAATCACATGGGGTTGGAAGGGACCTCCGGAGATCATCTAGTCCAATCCCCTGCCAAAGCAGGTCCACCCACAGCAGGTTGCACAGGTGTCCAGGTGGGGTTTGAATGTCTCCAGAGAAGGAGACTCCACCATCTCCCTGGGCAGCCTCTTCCAGGGCTCTGCCACCCTCACAGGAAACAAGTTCCTCCTCACGTTTAGGTGGAACTCCTTATCTTCAAGTTTGTGCCCATTTCCTCTTGTCCTGTCCCTGGGCACCACTGAAAAAAGACCTGACAGCTTGGAAGAGGTCATCCAGAGAAGGTGTGGCTGCCCCATCCCTGGAGATGTCCAAGGCCAGGTTGGACAGGGCTTTGAGCAATCTGGTCTGGTGGGAGGTGTCCCGGCCCAGAGCAGGGGGGCAGAAATGGATGGCCTGAACCATTATATGATTCTAACCATGCAAAAAGATGTTTCAGTACATAATTTCAGTGCAGTCCAACATTGGCTTCTGGGTATCAGCAGGCCCAGGTCCGAAACTCGTAACGTCTTACCTCCTGGGAATACCAGGCAAGCTACCTTGGGTGTAGCATTCAAGATTTCCTATAGCAATATTGCCTAAACATTACTTACTGTGCCATTAGAGGGGTAAAGAAGGCTGCTTCTGCCCTTTTTTTTAAAAAAAAAACAAAAACCAACAACCCAACACAAACAGCAAGAAACAACCTACCCCAGAAGACTGGCTTGTATTAGAAATAGTGTGACCAGCAGAAGTAGGGAGGTGATTGTCCCCCTGTACTCAGCCCCAGTGGGGCCACACCTTGATTATCGTGTCCAGCTTTGAGCACCTCAACACAGAGAGATCTGGAGGTGCTGGAGCAAGTGCAGAGGAGGGCAACGAAACTGGTGAAGGGCCTGGAGAATAAATCATATGAAGAAAGAGTGAAGGAGCTGGGACTGTTCAGTTTGAGGAGGAGAAGGCTGAGGGGAGGCCTCATCACTCTCTCCAACTACTTGAAAGGACACTGTAGAGAGGCTGGTGCTGGTCTCTTCTCATAGGTAATTAGTGATAGAATGAGAGGGGATGGCTTCAAGGTGCAACATGGTAGGTTTCGACTGGACATCAGGAAACAATTCTTCCCAGAAAGACTGATCGGGCATTGGAATAGGCTGCCCAGGGAGGGGGTTGAGTCACCATCCCTGGTGATGTGGTGTTGGGGGATAGGGTGTAGAGGAGAACTTTGTAGAGCAGGGTCAATGGTTGGACTCGATGATCCCAAGGGTCATTTCCAACCTGAATGATTCTATGATTCTAAGTAGCAGGAGGAGCCTGCTGGGGGAGGGATGATCCATAAAAGCCCATGCAGGAGCAGTTCTGGTCACGGCCCAGAGAGGTAGACTTCAGGCAGATGTTAGGCTTCACCGAGCACGATGCTACCCTAAATACAAACACACCCCGAGTGCTCCAGTACAGCTAAGGAGAGAGGAAAACCGTGGTATTTAATCTCCCATAGACATCATCTGATCCAAAACAAGAGAGGACCCCTGCCTTTTTCTTTTTGCAGCTGGCTCCAGCAAGCTGCAAACCACCAGCACAGTGGGAGCATCCTACCATCCATGCCCGGCAGGACTTGCTTTGCCCAGGCTGGGCTCATCATTCCAGCCAGAGCAGACCATGGCATATAACACCACCCCAGGCCCTAGCGAAGGCACAACCTATTTATAAATTACAGAGACGCTAAACGAGCACGGCAAGGCCACGGCAGCATTTCTTCGCCATTTCAAACTGCACAAACCAAGGCAACTCTTTACAGGTGGGTTTAAAAAGCTCATCTCCCTGCGACTGGCAGCTCACAACAATAATTTTTTTTCTTTTCCAGGTATGTTAAAGCTAAGGCCTTGGACAGAAACATCGTTCTTGCAGACGATCGTACATATGGATGGCAATAAAAAACCAACCCCCCAGCATAGATGGGTATTTCCGTCCAGGAGGCAGAAAGGTTCTGGGGTGGAGGCCACATGGATTTAATTTTCCTGCAGACAGATCAAAGGAAAGGTGCAGAGAGCATCTTACAAGTAAGACTCCAAGACCAGAAAAGAGGTCACACAAATGACGTGCACCCAGCTCCTCCGTACCAGAAAAGCCTCGTGTGCTTTTCTTCTAATTAAACCTTCCTCCGTAGCTCCTCACTGATACCTGCACAAGCAGCTGTGATAGACTCCAGGAAATCTAACCCCACACTTTGCTTGAATCAAGTGACACGGACTCCATCATCACAGGGCAGGCTGCACAAATTTTCATTTCTTGATAAAATACTGATTTAATTAAAAAAAAAAAAAAAGCTAGTAAAACCCCAAGACTTTCCTCCTCCCCTTTTTTCCACACTTAAATACTTAGCTCAGAGGAGAGGTGTTTCTGATGTCCTGCCTCTCCACGGTTTGCATCTGAATTTGTGTTTTTCTTGGATGGGTATCTTCTAGACTGGCCAGACTGGAATGCCACGGACAGATTCGTACCTCTGACCGCCCGAGAACAGTGATTGCTCACAACACAGGTTGAAGAGCTTGACTTGGCTGGTTGTTCGTCCATCAAACTTTTGTTTCATTTCAGCTTTAATCTAGACTGCTTAGTCTAAAAGATGCTTAACTCCCATTTATCTACAAAAGATCTCAAGTGATGAAGAATCCACAACATCCCTAAAAATACATATAATTTTTTTTTTTTAAAGTGTGAACCTTCTTTTAACTTCTAACCACTGCTTTCCCTTTCTGTAGGACAATTATTATTTTTTTCACCCCACACAAGTACTCTCAGATTAATTACGTGTACCCCAGACCCCATGTATCTGTTTTCTTGTCTTCCCTAATTTCTTCTTTTGAGATTTCCAGTTGAAGCCAACTGCACCTCCTTTCAGCCAGCTCCCAGTTTTGCTGGGGACTGCCTTAAGCTAACCAGCTTGAACTTTCAAGATGACTCTGCTTCTCCTGTGAGCGTAAGTAAAACATTATCTTGCCCTTAAGATGTACCTTGTCCAGCTCTTCCCAGTGCTCTCGGGAACAAGCTGCTGTTTTATAGACTTAAAGGAAGATGGTTAATGCTTATGATTCTGCTTTCATTTTTAGTAGCGTGGGAATTATTTTATTGCTCTTTTACTATAGTGATTCTCACTGCCTGCCTCTTCTGGAGCACAGAAATGATGCAGGGCATGTTTCCCCTCCTGCACGGAGCACTGCAAGCCTTGCCACGCCTGCCCTGTACCAGGACACCCAGCATTAACCATTATTCAGCTTTCTGATGTTATTTTTGAAGTCCGACGGCAGCCAGAGACTTCTTATCAATACCTTTGGTTTCCTGCGGCCAACTGCGCGCATCTCCCCAACCTCTTACTTTGTTCTCCCTGCAGCCAGCTTTCCTGTTTACATCTCAGCTGTCGCTTCCCTTGCAAAGCTGAAGGGCTTTTGGGAAAGAAAAAAAAAAAAAAAGGAAAAAAAAAAGGCACAAACAAACAAGCGAAGTTTCCTCAAGCTGCCAGCAGTTGCGTCCCCTCTCTTCCTTTGCCCGGTCACAAGTGTCACTCGCATTTAGCGGCATCTATTTCCTGCACTCTGCTTTAACAGGCAGCTTTTTAAAGCGTCGGATGATTCGGTGCCAGCTGAACATATCGCTGGGAAGAGGGATTTCCTTGGCATACAACAGAGAAGTCCATCAGGAGAGATCACCTGGGGGGGTCATCCCGTGTTCTCATTCCCATGGGTGAGGATGAGTTAGGCAACGTATTGCACGTTGGTGTTTCCACGACAATTATATCCAAAAAGGTAAGTCTTGGTACGTCTGCCCAGGCACGGCCAGAGTCCTCTGACATATTGGACTGGAGCCCCCTGTGGTCTTTCATTTGCGCAGCATTGATGGTGAAGGAGCTTCTCATCCTGCCCATCACACAGATGGTGCAGCTGGGACCATTAAAGGGACCTTAAAGACCATCCAGTCTCACCCCCCTGCCATTGCCACTAGACCAGGTTCCTCAAAGCAACCCTGCCTCTAGACCAGGTTGCTCAAAGCCCCATCCAACCTGGCCTTGAACATCTCCAGGGATGGAGCATCCACAGCTTCTCTGCAAGAGGAAAGCATTCACCTTTCAAGCAAGACAAATCTTAGCGAGGAAGAGCCTTGGTCTGAAGATGGGTCTCTGTTCCATTCGTGCAAAGGGAAGGCAGCCCAGGGCTCCAGAGGGATGTTCTGGCTCCCAGACAAGACAGCGACAGAAGCGCGACGTGCCAAGACTGCCCTGCAAGGCCTTGTTGTCTGCTGGAAATTAATATTCAGGGCAAACAGCGATGGCGATTCGGTGTGCTGAGGGAGAGAGATACGCCGCGCGTTGGCCAAAAGCAAGCTGAGTACAAGCTTCGCTAAACAACTCCCACCGTCATGGGAAATCATGAGTTGCCAAGTCTGAAAAAAACAAAATTAAAAAATACCCCAGCCCGATCAAGTGCTATTTGCACGGTGGGGCAAGAGGCAATTCAAAACATTATGCCTTGAAGGACCCACAAGCTACTAATTTGTCCAAGGATGCCTTTTTATCAATATTAGCACCAGGTGGCCCACCCGTGTTTCCTCCAACATGTGGACAGCCCTGGAAGAGCCACTGGGCTAATGCTGTGAAGACGCCGGGGATATTGATGTCATCCAACATGTTTCATGGAAACCCGAGGCAGTGCCAGCACCGGTGTTGAGTTATGGGCCACGTCACAAACCCAGCTTCAGCAGATTCAGTGACAGAGTGGGATGATGATATCTCCATCCAAACCAGAAAGCCAAGGTGGGAAGCCCAGCTGCTCATCCCAATCCAACATTCTCCCTTGGAGACGCGTGCATGATGCATACCATCAAGTTTGAAGTAGAACGGAGACACCACATCCTCACTTCAGCCTGTCCAGATATGCTTGGGCTGTAAGCAAGCCCATGGAGAACCTGGGAGTTGAGTCCCCATTCACCAGGTGTCTGCAGGCACCTTTGAGGAGGAATATATTTGAATGCATGTATTTAATGCATGCATTTGAAAACTGAGCTGAGATTAGCTAAAAGTAACAAAAGTCAGTAGTGTAGTGGCTGAAAAGATTGCCTCCATCCTGTTATAACAGGGCAACACAAGAGCTTCTCTGTTGACTAATGGCCAACGCTCACCTTGCTAGTAAATTAGGTGTAAATCCATGGCCATGTCTAAGCAAGCTGTAGACGGAACAACATCCCTCTTCTAGAAGTCTAGGTAACACCTGGACAAGAGACCTCCAGATGCACTTACAACCAAAGAAATGAAGTTTAGCTGGAACAATGCTTCGCCAAAACCAACACAAAGACAGTGACCTCTGGAATTTGGGGCTACTCGCAGATGTCCTGAAGGATGCCATCGACTAAGTCATACAAAAGGTACTTTAACCCCTGGCAGTGACTCATCTAGGTATTTTTTCTAGCAAAAAGCTTTATTACTGACGGAGGGTTTCCTACTATTTGCAGGAAAATTCAGAAGAGAACAAGTAGATACTAATTTGTTAAAAAGACAGATAAACATGTACAGGAAATACTTCTACGAAGGTCCTGATCCTCTGAAGATTAATAATCTACAGTACTGGAGACAAAACCATGACACTGAGGAAATAAGCGAACTATAAAAACAGGAAGAAGTGGAAGTTTATTTTTTTAATGTTATTTTGAGGGAATATTTGTTTTTCTGAAGCTTAAGATACCGGCAAAAGCCTCCATCTGCGGGTCACACTATTCTCTATAGAAAAGCAGCTGCAGAGAGTTTCCTCACCCAGGTCCCCAGAGCTGTTGGTCCGGGTAGCCCATCCTGCACATCACGGATTAGCTGCCTCCCCAGCCAACATTGTTATTCGGTTTTTCACCTCATTTAAAGTCATTACAAGGGCTGCCGCTGCGTGGACAATGTTCCGTAGGCGATACCAATAAATCAAGTTATTTTGCTGGTGCATTTTCCCCCCCGCAGCCACAGGATGAAGGCACTTCCCTCCAGATGAAGTATTTTTAGTATATTTACTGTAATACTCAATAAAAGATAGTACTAGTTAGAAACGAGGAGGTTTGCAGCAAACAGAAAACTATCAAGAAAAGCTGTTCTGGACTGTCCCACCTTGGTTTTTGTTCAAATGAAAATAAAACCACCTCTGCCGTGAATTACATCCCCTGAAAGGATGCAGTGGGGATATGCCAACTGCTGCCTCTGTGGCAACTTGGTAGCACAACTCTTTTGGGACCTTCACAAGTCCCCAGAGCTGAACAGACACCACCGCTTTGTCCAGAGGCACTAACCTTCACTTCCATCTCAAAAACGTCCTCGTGCTAGCTCACAGTGGCATCACGAGGAGCCCTCGGACTCGTGTCATGTCCTAGCTATAAGTTATCCTACTTCAGTGAATCGGGTTGAGGCACAGCACTGCCCAGGGTTCTTCTGCTATTAAAGAGAGGTGGGGAGAGTAGGGGACAGGGACACCACATCAATTTGTCCTCGACCAGGAACTTATCGAAATGACTTCTCCACCTCCTCCTTGCAAAAGCCTGCAAGAAATTTGGATCATTCCCATTGCAACCAGTGCTACATACAAATACTGAACGCCACCCTAAGAGCTGAATTAAGCTCACATCTGCCTCCAGAATTCCCAGAGCACAGAAAGCCACCATTACAGAAATGAAGTTTAACTTAACCTGGAAAAAAAGGTCTAAATATTTATGCTTCTAATACGTTCTTGTCATTTCGCTCTTTAGTACCATATATAGTTGAATTATTTTTGTCCACTGGAAGTGGTCTCTTTGAACTAGGGCATTCATTGCTTCAGAAATATAATTAGATTCCCACATTAGTTAGCAGATGTTAGTTAACTACGGGGGGAAATTTATCTACAAAAAAAAAAAGCAAGTGCAATACTATCAACTCAGCTTTCCACTTGGATTTGACCTCTACCACAACTGCAGTGAAGACCTAGATGCTATTTGCATTCTTACTGCACGGAACGTTTCTATAAGTGTATAAACATCTATATATGGTATCAAATATTAAGCAATTTCTATTTTTCTGACACAGAACACACTAAGCCACGTGTTTTCCGGTTTTGTACCTATCTACTAGGCCAGCAACCCACCGCAACAACAGCACGCTCAATTAAACTGCGGTGAGATCAGAGAAGCAACGACCCGACTCTGAAAACGATGGTTAAAATTTCAGCTCACACAAATTATTCCCATTTAGAGAAACACCGACGCTGCTACAGAGGTGGCGAGCACATTGACGTGCCTCCCCCCCACCCCAATGACAAGGGGCAAGCAAAGGTCTGTGCTCAGAAGCCCACCTGATCCCACCAAAGCTAGCTCAGGGGTACCTGCATTAGGCCAAGCCACGCTCCTTTTTCAAGTGATTTCTTACATTAAAATCCTGCCAAATCCAAGAATCCAAATCCTGCTGCACATCCAAGAAGACCAGTTGTTAATCTTGCCTAATTTTTGTCTCCCCCGCGCGTTAGCGTACCAGGATTTGGGTTTTTTTTTTTGCGTGACAAAGTGTTTGACACCACCTCATTGCTCCTCCCGTTAACTGATGGCACTGGTAATTAACCAACTCGCATCAATTACAAGCAGAAATTGGAATAATATTAACAGACACAGAGTCCTTGAGCGCTGGCTTCTAGGAAATGACTATCAAGAGCGCTGTTAAGGTTAACACTCTCCAGTTAATTAAGTATTTGAGGCAGCGGCGAGAAGCCGCACGCAATATTCAGTGCTCGCCGAGGTTCCCCGTGCTTTGCACCCTGAGGTGTCACCCACAGATGTCATTTCAAGCCTGAAATGACACCCAGATATTCTGGCTTCACCCCTTCTTTGCTCTAGGTGAAGATGAAGGACGGAGCTGCCAAAACAACCTTTCACAAAAATACCAAACTCTGACTCCTGTCATTACAGCAGTTTGTCAGGTGCGAGCCAATTAGCAAAACACAACAGTCCATTCTTCTCCATTGTCTGCCAATACTCAACAGGTACCATCAGAAGTCATCGAGAGGCTCTTCAAGACCCTTTCTTTCTCCAAAGCATATAAAAATAGTACGACATAACAAAAAAACACAATAAAATGATTTAAAACAAACCCCACCCCAGCCTTCCAAGCTTTGGCAGCTCTGCTTACAGAGCACGAGGAGATTGAAGGTGTTGGACATCTCTTCTTCTGGGGCATCTCACGGCTTCTTGGCTTTGCACTGCCCCAGCTGCACAGGGTGTTTTTGCTTTATCCATTAAATCAACCGGCATTTGAAGTCCATGGGCAATTCAGCAAGTCAGAGATGCATGCCAACGACATCAGAAATAAAATTAAAAAAAACCCCAGTAATTAAAAAAAAATAATAATTGAGCCGCTTTAAAAATTTCCATGGCACTCAGAGGCTGTGGACTCTCCTGCCAACCAAGGTAGCAACGGGGAAGGCTGGGCTCTGGTGCCATGGACCCCAGACGCCCATCATGCCTATGATGACCAGCTGTTGCCAGTATGGAGGATGGCACGGGGACTATTCCAAAAATCCCGCTCCTGGAGAGTGCTTGGGACTTCCTCGGGACCCTCTGCCAAGCGAGCGGCGTCGCGAGCTCGAAGCGGCTCCTCACTTGCTTTCCACAAAGGTTGCTGTGAAATGGGCACAGGCGGTTCTCCGGAGCCCAGCAGTGCCCGGGCTGTTTCCAAATAGCAGATTTTATTGGGATTTTATTGACTTTGACCTGCTAACAGCTGGCAGCGCAATAACCCGCACCCACGGGCTGCTGATACACATCACATTTAGATTTGTAGGGCTAAAATTAAGCTTTTCCTTTGATATGGAGTAATTTTTGCTTAGTATCTCAGTGCTTGTTCGGGCAGGCTTTCTATCCACCTGGGGCAAGCAAGCTCTTCAAGCTTAATTAGGTCATATCCCAGGCTAAAGAATTTAATAGTTAATTGAAACGTTGCACCAACCTACGGTGTGCTCTGCATGTCTCTCATGCCTCGCGTGGTGGAGGTCCAAGGATGGGAGGACAGCTTGGGGTGGGGGAGAAAGTTTAATTTTAGCCAAAAGGAAGAACATGTTCAGCACACTGCCTAGCTAAAGAAATACAAATAAAATAAAAATCTGCTCCGCCACAACTCTGCTCCATGACACGAGCGGACTAATTTATACGTGATCCGTAATGCAGAGGAGTGGTCACTAAACTTGAGGTGCAGCCATGGACAACATAAGTCAAGAGTGCTGCGCTACGCAATGTGGAGAGCACAATTCTTGAAGCTACTCAAACCTTAAAAAGCTGCCAAAACCTTAAAAAGCTACCAGGTATGTCTGTACCGACCCACTGAGATGGAGCCCCATTCATTGCCAACCTCAACTCTTGAGGTGTCACCGTCGATGGGTGCAACCTCCCATGGCCTCCACAGGCTGCCACCTCGGGCAGAAGACTGTATCTGCAACCACCTCCCAGACACCAAACACATGGGAAATACCTCCTCATATAAACCCATTTCTTGCAAGTTTACGTATCCTGGTGCCTGGTTATTGCGTGTTTTCGTACAAAAAAACCACAAAGCCCAATCTCAGAGAGACTTTTTCCATGTCTTGCCTGCACACATTTGATCAGAGGGAAGACGGTAACCGCCTTCTGACCTTTACAACAAGCCACTCTTCAGAAAATTAAGGCTATTCTGCAGAGGAAGGTTACCACATACATAAGCAAATACCTTCCTTAAGCAGAGAAGAGGTTAGTATACTTAGCATTTTAATTAGATCACAAATGACGAAGCCACATTCCTGCAAAAAAGTTCCTGCATTCAAGATGTTCCAAAATAAAACAAATATACAGAGACTGGATTTTAGCCTTTAAATATTTCCTTCCCGATATTCAAGGTCTACAATTTTCCCAAGTTAAACATAAAACAGCAAGAACGTGTACAAGTAGTGGACAGGCACAACCTTCCAGCTTCTTGCACAGCAGCCCTCACGTCCCCTGCAGGGCAGCACCTTCCAACAAGACACATTTTTTCCCCCCTCTCTCCAGTCTTGAGTAGAAAACTCAAGAAACTCAAGAGAGACTGGGTTTTAGAAAATCACCTTTCATGTCCAGGGAGTTTCTGAATCCCCTTTATTAATTATTCAGAAAGAGACACCCGAGCCAGGTGCTCAACCAAGCACATTCCTACTGGAGCCACCCCTTGTTCTTCTGCCACCTCACCAGCCTAGGCCATTTCAGGCAACCTATAGGTAGGACTTTCCTGGATCTTATGTTATGCATCTCTATAAAAGGATTTTAAACTTCCCAAGGTTTTTTTGTGATTTTTTTTTTCCTCCCCTGTCCAGAATTTGAAGCTAAACATCAAATCAGCAAAACACCCCATCGGATTGCTTCCTCTCGTTGATGAAGACCTATTTTCAAGTGTTTTGAAACGCATGACGCAACAGGAAGAAGGTTGTCTATGGATTGAAGAACACCTTTCCACATTTTTTTTGTACTTGTTGCAAGAGACCTCCAGCACAGCTTTAGGCACCGGCCAGATTTCTCCTGACACAACACCACTTCTGTAAAGCACGGCACGGTTCCCCCTTTCTCATTTGCTCTCCACCTTGGACTTCCAGGCCACCCGCCTGTCCTCACCAACCACAGCCATCCCTCAAGGCTTCAGTCGCCTCTCCCCAGATATTTACTTAAGGCTGGGTACGGCCAGGAATTCCTTTGCGTAACAAAATGTACAAGCATGCTTTCATACAGCGTGTTTCAATGCTGGAGAGAGCTCTCAAGGAGTTTCCCTTTTCTGTCCTGAGGAGCTGGTTTTACTCAAAGGAGCAGCAGAAGTTTCTTGCTGGGAAAAAAAAAAAAAAAAAAAAGGCACGTGAAGAGGTAGAGGAAAGGGGCTGAGCGTTTATTCCATCCACCTAAGGAAGCAACAGCTTAGAAGAAAGGTCGGGTATTAGCTGCTGGGAGCCTCTTTCAAATAAAGAGCTTGCAAAACCGAAAGCATCCCTTCTCTTGGGATATTTTGCAAACAGGGGCTCGGCGTGACCTCGCGCTCCCCACCGCTTCACAGAAGAAATCAGAATTAGGTTTCATACAATCATAGAATGGTTTGGGTTGGAAAGGACCTTAAAGATCATCCAGTGCCACTCCCTGCTCTGGGCAGGGACACCTCCTACCACACCAGGTTGACCAAAGCCCCATCCAGCCTGGCCTTGAACCCCTCCAGGGATGGGGCAGCCACAGCTTCTCTGGGCAACCTGGGCCAGGCTCTCACCACCCTCACAGCAAAGAACTTCTTCCTGACATCTCATCTAAATCTTCCCTCTTCCAGTTTAAAACCATTCCTCCTCATCCTATGGCTCCTCTCCCTGATCAAGAGTCCCTCCCCATCTCTCCTGGAGCCCTTCCAGGTACTGGATGGCTGCTATAATGTCTCCCTGGAGCCTTCTCTTCTCCAGGCTGAAGAAGAGTTTTCCTCTGCAAGCATCACGGCAACTCAGCACTGCCAAGCAAACGTGCACAACTGCTGTAGTTGTACCTCTGGAGTCACCTGGAGCTGCACTGGCATCATGCATCTGGATGGTACCAAGCAGGCAAAGCGATGAGGACGAACCTATGGCACGCATGGTTGAACTAGCAGTTGGGGTTGTTGAAGCCAAAAGCACATCCCTGGTCTAAGAAAAACCACGGTCAGCACCTTCCCATGCCCCTCGGAGCAAGGGGTGACCCAACTGGCCCAGGTTCACAACATGGCAGTTCATAAAACCACAAACTGAAACCAATCAGTACAAAAAACATTAATACTTTTTCTGCTGACCCATCACCAATTAAGTCAACAAGTTTCTCTGCCACCCCATCCTTCCCTCCTCTCCCCACTGCTCCCATTACACGATGGGATGTTTGCTTCCATATACATTGGAAAAAAACCCAATCCAGTACTAACCATACTCAAAGGCAATGTTGGTAGCTATTTACCAAGCATTTTTTAACATATTTTAATATTTGGACTGTCACTTTCACAAAAAGATGAGATAAGGATCTCTCTTTGATGCTTGGTTCATAGCTGAAGGCCAGTAAACGCTAACCATCTGAAGAGACAACCTCTTCCAGGCACAGGCATGTCCCCTGCCACCACCAGCAGCAGTCTTCAGCTAGATCCTTGGAAGACCATTGAATGAGTCCTTTATAGCACTAATTGCCACCAGCAGCATATGTTATATATTGCCTCCAACTGTTCTACAGTCAATGGGTGAGAAACAACAGATCCAGGAACCCCTCACGTAGCAGAGGGGTCTTTCCACCCTTGCCTATAGGGTCTGGGGCTGCTTTACTCTTGGACAAACACGGCACCAGGCTGCTTTAAACGTCTATACATTTAAAGCATAGACTATATATAGCAGGTAGCCAGGGCTCACCACCAGTGACCCAAAGCGGATGATCATCTGGAGAAGGTCCAACCGGGGGCGTGCTCACTTCTAGTCCCACCTCTACCATTCGTACCCGAAAAGCACAGAAGTCAGAGCAACTTTTTCCCCTCTTAAAACACGTAAAGGGAAGTACTACTTGCAGCTGAGTGTTTTCACAAGGGTACCAGACTCACGGAGAAACACAACCTGGCAAATGGCCTTGTGAAAAATTATTCCTCCCATTCCTGAAGCAGGGAGGAAGCAGAAGAGGGAAACAGCCTAGTAATATTTAACTGGTTTTTTTCTTGATACACAAGAAAAAGGTACAAAAAAGCATGAATTTTCCTGAAATCTCGAAGTTGAAGCGCTGGAACAGAGGACACATTTTCCTCTGTATCACCCCAAATTACACATAAACTTTAGATATATTTATAAGCCAAAGAGAACTAATTTGCAAAAGCACCCAGTGATTTTATTGCTTAAACCACTGCAGAACTTGGGAGTGCCTTTGTCCAACAGAGGGCAAAAGCAAAGCTGCAAGTGCTCTCCTGCTCGCTGCTATTACCCTTTCCCTTGGTTTCTTTAAGTCAGTACCGGAAAAGCAAATTAAGCTTTGGACTCTCAACTCCCATAATCACATGAGTTACACAGCATCGACTCCAAAGTTCATGTATTTTCTTTCTAAAATATGAATGGGAAAGGGTACACAAACACCCTTCTTTCCCCGTTCCTTCCTCTCCATAAGGAGAAGTGTTTGGTTTTTTAGTCAACCTTAGGAGAAGTTGGGGAAGCTATTCCACCAATACTCCCACCAAGGTAGCCCACACTTCCTTAGAGATATAGTAAAGGGAAGGAGGAAAAAGAAGAAAAAAAAAAAAACCAACACAAAACCCCACCCAAACACCCCCACAAGCAACAAAGCTGCTAGAAATACAGTTTAATGACTTTTGTATGGAACGGCGAATTACATCAACAGATTAACAGTTTACAATTTACTGAGAGCTTTCCTGAACAAGAAAGCAGAAGTACATGGTGGCAGATGTCATTAAGCCATAATCTTTTTCATTCATAGGCTGTGATTTCAAAGGGCTCCTTAACCGCTCGCTGGGGGAGGACTGGCACGGCTGAGGTCAACAGGCACACCAGCTGCTAGCTCCACACCCAAAAACTGGGAGACTCCACCTAGATCTTGGCCTCTGGGGACACAAGCATTTCTGGGACCTGATAATAAAACCAGGAGAGAAGCAAGATTTTCGATGTGCAAACACAGGAGAGAATCACAGAATGGTTTGGGTTGGAAGGGACCTTAAAGATCATCCAGTGCCACCCCCTGCCCTGGGCAGGGACACCTCCCACCAGACCAGGTTGATCAAAGCCCCCTCCAACCTGGCCTTGAACCCCTCCAGGGATGGGGCAGCCACAGCTTCTCTGGGTAACCTGGGCCAGGCTCTCACCACCCTCACAGCAAAGAAATTCTTCCCAATATCTCATCGAAATCTCTCCTCTTTCACTTTAAAACCATTGCCCTTCGTCCTGTCACTCTACTCCCTGATCAAGAGTCCCTCCCCAGCTTTCCTGGAGCCCCTTGAGGGACTGGAAGGGGCTCCAAGGTCTCCTTGGAGCCTTCTCTTCTCCAGGCTGAACCCCCCAACTCTCTCAGCCTGTCCTCCCAGCAGAGGGGCTCCAGCCCTCCCACCATCTCCGGGGCCTCCTCTGGCCCCGCTCCAACAGGTCCATGTCCATCTGCTGTTGGTGGCCCCAGAGCTGGAGGCAGCACTGGGGGGGGTGTCTCCCCAGAGCGGAGCAGAGGGGCAGAATCCCCCCCTGGCCCTGCTGGCCACGCTGCTGGGGATGCAGCCCAGGATGGGGTTGGCTTTCTGGGCTGCCAGTCCACATTACCAGCTCATGTTGAGCTTCTCACCCACCAACTCCAAGTCCATCTCTCAAGCAGGGCTGCTCTCAATCCCTTCAACCCCCAGCCTGTATGGATACTGGGGGTTGCCCTGACCCGTGTGCGTGACCCTTTCCTATGGCCTTGTTAGTAAAAGTTGGGTGAAAACATCCCTGTGCTGCAATCACAGCTATTTTAACGTCATCCAGCCCAGCATCACGCAGGACGGCCATGGCGATCCCAGAGAATCCACTCCAAGGCATCAAAATAAGTCTATTTCTGCCTCCCCTTTACCTGCCATCCATTAACCCTTTCTACACATACCATATACATACACACACAACTTATAGGTGGGGGAAGACACACACAGAACCCCCCGACACGCACACGTCAAGTCAAACGGATAATATCACCCACCTTTCCTTCTGCCCATTCACACCAAGCTGCCCGACTCCGTGTTTTGAAGGATTTTAACCAAAAATAGCCACTTATCCAGATGAACTGACCCGGGGAGGGTTTATGCGAGGGAGACACAGACTTTTTTTATAGCTAATAAAAGCCCAGAAAGACCTGATGAACAGTTAAAAAAAAAAAACTAACAAAACACCAACACAACAAACAAGTCGGTATTTATCCTGTAACTTGTTTTAGGAACTACTGTAAAAAGGCACATCGCTGACCTGATAAGATCTTCCAAACTAGTAGAGTTTATGTATACATAGACATAGGGGGGAAATGGTTTATTTGGGCTTTAGGGTTCTTCCTGTAGGATGCAGTGTTTATACAGGGTATTTCTAGAACTTCCTGGCTGCGTCTGTGAGACCGTGCTCTCCGTGCACCTCCAGCTCTTCTCCACCTCTAGCCTCCCCATCCCCAACATTTACACCTAGGGGTTGTAGATGCTCCACAAGAAGTCCCGGGGTTCAGCAGGACCAAGCTCCAAATCATTACGGTGGACAAGATACAGGAAAACTACATTCCTCTTGAGATGCTTTTTCCTCGAAAAAAAATCTGCAAGTTTGCCATGTCTGTACAACATATAAGGTCGTTTGGGTTTTTAACTGCACCTTTAATTTGTATTTAGCCCCCTTCCTCCCCTCTCCTATCATTCCCCCTTTAATTTTTTTAATTTTATTTATTGTTTCTAACCAAGCTAGCACACTCTCGGTATTTCACTTACTTCCCACAACATGCAGAAGCTCAACTCCACCAGCATCGCTCAGTAACTTTTCAGCTATACAACATTTGGGCCCTCATGCAGTATTACAATACCAAAAAATGCTAAATACTTGCAGGGAGAAACAGAAATAAAACCAAATAAATAAATTAAAAAAAAAACGGGAAATTCTCTTAAGCAGCTCTAGTGGTTTAATTATACTGCAGCCTTTTGTTCTTGTTTTTAAACCCTAGAAAACAAGCTCTGCATTAAGTTTTTTCCTCTGGTTCAACTCAACATCAGATGCCTTTTTAGAAACACGAGGTCATTCAAGTATTGGAATTACTATTTAGCAAAACTCTAACAAAATTCCCTAACCTTTCTATCTTTCCAGCCCATCAGACTGCATACATCCAGTAACAACACGTAGAACAAGGACGGGCTGCAACCAGCTTAACACCTCCCATGCCAAGTTCCAGTCAAGGATGAATTATGTTGGCAGCGCTGTAGATCTCCAGTGATAAAGTTTTTTGCTGTAATTTCACCAGAATTTAATGAAAAGACGAAAAAAAAAAGCACAAGCATTCTCTGCTGAAGCATCAGTGGCTTTTCTGTAATTTATACGCACACACTTCAAATACGTGGAGCGTAACGAGCTCTGAAATAGAGGGATGGATGCTGTGGTCTAAGGAGAGGGGGCTGTCCCCTGGCTCTCCATCCCCACCAAGGCAACGGGGGGTTTTAATAAGTATAAAAATAATCAGGCAACTTGGGTTTTAGGAAACGTGACCAGATAAGGTGCCTGCATTGACAAAACTGTGGAGAAGATGGTAGAAGGCAGGTCTAGCCCCCCACCTTCAGATCTTCAGGCAGCTCTTCTCCATGCAACTCTTCAATGGTCAACCTGGCAGAAGAGGAGGGTGAATTTCTCAGCTCGCCCGCACCGCGAGGACCCGCTGCATTGGGCATCTAAGGCAAAATTAAGGATTTATCTCCCCATCGTGCAGCTGGACCTCCATCCTCACACCCCCACCCACGCAGTACAGGCAAACGATGGAGAGATGCAGAGGTCCAAGAGTTACAGGAGTTGTGCTGTGGCCCAAAAACCAAGTTAGACAGCTGAAAAAAACCTCTGAGCGTGCTTGGAATTAGCCCCGGTGATTCTCTCAGATCTTTTTGTAATTTTTAAGAACCAGACTGTTTGTAAATATCCTGCAACCCCAGAGCCACAAGCCCTGCAGCAGTGACCAAGTCTACTTGCCAGCTCTGCTGGTGCCTTCCAGCAACTCGTTATGGCATCCCTTTGATTGCCAGAAAATAAAAAAAA
>JAHREE010000368.1:267003-278819 GCA_033628505.1 Tringa tobata
GGCCCGGCCCACCGAGCCCCCGCGGCGCAGCCACCGGGGTGCGGCCGCCGCCGCCACCGCCCCCCGCCGTTCGGCTTCTCTTCGCCCCGCC
Source organism: Tringa tobata (assembly GCA_033628505.1). Taxonomy (NCBI): domain Eukaryota; kingdom Metazoa; phylum Chordata; class Aves; order Charadriiformes; family Scolopacidae; genus Tringa; species Tringa tobata. The sequence goes on from JAHREE010000368.1 coordinate 267,095, forward strand.
TCCCTTCGGCTCGGTTCGGTTAGGTTCGGCTCTGCCCGCCTCGCTTCGGCTCCGTTCGGCTCGGTTCGGTCCGATTCGGCTCGGCTTCGGCTCGGTCCGCCTTCCTTCGGCTCAGTTCGGCGCGGCTCGGCTCGGGCTTCGGCTCACCTCAGCTTGGCCGGCGGGGTTTTGCCTCACGCAGGCCCGCTCGGTCCCGGTTCCTCTCGGTTCCTCAGCCCGATGTAGCCCGTCTCAGCCCTGCCAGGGCCAGCTCACCTCAGCCTGACCTTGCCCAGCTCGACTGGGTTCAGCCCAGCCCAACCCAACCCGGCCCGGCTCAGTTGGGTTTGGCCCATGCCAGCCTGGTTGGGCACAGCTCCCTGTCATGGCTGACAAGGCCCATGTGGAGGATTTACCTTCCTGTAGACGATCGATCAGCGTGATGCCGTGTGTGCAGCCAGGGGCTTAACAGCCTGTTGGTAGAAGAAGAGCTCAGGGAGGCAGCGTTGACCCCACAGAGCCATGTCCTGAGGTGACGGGGCTCCTCTGCCCACACAGCTGGGTTTCTTACCACCCTTTCATTCTTCCCATCTCACTCTCCACAAGAGCTCAAGTCAACCCTTGGAGCCGTGCTCAGCAGCGCTACCGGGCGAGCGCAGTCATGCTGATAGCACGGCGCAGCTTTTTTTGTAGGTCAGTTGAAATGGTTTTTGCTACCACCGATCAGTGCTGTAACCCTAAACACTCCCCCAGCTTGTGTGTCACAACTACGCTGTGGCATCTTGCTTGGTCCGCAGGGGCGGGGGTGACAGGAGCCAACTTCTGAAAAGACAGTTTGGCCCATGAAGTTGAATGACTAGCAGTGAGTTTTGGGATTGCTTTCTCCATCAGGTCCTCTGTGGCTAGGCAATCCTGGGAGAAGAAGTGTGCCTGTCCCACCCAAGCACATCACCCTGGCCTTATGGCCTCCCCAGGTTCCTCAGCGGCAGCATCTTTTTCCCCATTGCGGGTGGGGAGATGTCCCGTCTGCCGCTCTCACTCTGTAGGGATATTCAGATCCCATGCAACAGCGATTCCTAAGGAAGCCACTTACTGATTTATCTTCCAAGTCTAGTCTGTGGGATTTAGTCTTGAAGGGGCCTTCAGATTTTGGGGTGGAAATTGTGTTTCTGCTCTGTTGCGTTTCAGTTTCTAAGTGCTGTAAATTTTCTTTTCAGGAACAGAAGTGGAAACTTGGAGAAAAATCTGCGGACTGTTAGTAATGAGATGGAGGCAAGAGCCGATGAAAGCTTTCAGGTCTTCTTTATGGGAAGTTACCCCCAGGGAGGAGCAGCATGTCCTTTGGAGATGGTAGCAGAATCTGCAGCTTTGGTGGCATTACAGTGTTATAGTAACGCGCTTGTCATTGCTAGAGGTTCAGCCATCACACCAGATAACGTGTGAGAGCACAAGCCTGTTTCCCTCCCCTTGGCAGCCTGTGGTGTGCTCATTCACATGGCAGTGCTGCCTCTCTCCCCATCCCCTCCCCACCCATTTATCCCTCTGCAAAGCACAGTTTGACACCCCCTTGGCTGTGCTAATGCATCTCCCCGTTGGGGAGTTACACGGCTGGATCTGCTAAATGGTCCCAGCTAAGAATACTCCCCAATACCTCTTTTTTTTGGAAAGTTATTCAAGGATCCAGCTTGCAGAATGGCATGATAAACATCTTGGCAGAGCCGAGCTGGCAGCAAAAGGAACTGTCAATGCAGGAGCAAGCGGTTGGGAGCAAGGAAGTGGCAGGAAGGTCTTCAGCTGCTGTACCATAAAAGACCAGATGTAATGATTTGACACACTTCCACCCATCCTATGTCTTTTTTTTTTCTTTTTTTTTTTTTCCCCTCCCAAACGATGCGGAGATTGCACAGCCGTCTAATATCCTTCAAATCTTTCATGCCAAAAATTCCCGTGGTCAGCATGAGCATCGGCACCCGTGAAGTGGGGAGCATGGCATTTAGCAGTTGGCTACTACAGAACCAGAATAAGGGGAGAGTTATGGCCACGTGAAAAACCCAGGGCGCAATCATGTAATTAAAAGGCCATTATAATGCATATACTGCTGAGGAGTACTGGATATTAATCACTGTCTGATTAATGCTTGAGAGCTTGACTGTATGATCTGGATGTATTTTTACGTACCTGTGTTGTGAACGCATGTATTTGCCCCGATAGCGAGAAGCAAATGTGTCTGATGTTTGTAAGCTCAAGTTTTACTCGATCTAGTTTCTTGAGTCATTTCCTGTGGATTTGAGAGATCTCACATTTGATCTCTGCTTTCACTGTCCTGCTAATTTGTAAACTACGTATTCTCTGAACGGTTTCCCTGGCTGCACAACCCTCTCACTATTACTTTCATACCGATAAATATTGAATTTCATTTTTCTAATATTCAGGTTACTGGGTCGGTTCTTGCAAAGCAGCACTTTCAAGATGACTGACTTTTCTGAATGAAGGGTGCGATTTCTGTTTGTGTGTTGTACTGTTTGTATACAGAGCTGCTGCTTACACAAAGAATAACGCTTCCCCGCGATGCGTTCATTACGGTACCTAGAACTAATTAGCCATTGGTGGCAGAGCTGCAAGACAGCAGCTTCTGCGCACTAAGGATTTGTGTGCTATGACTGTTCTGCATTTTATATTCAATATATTCTGCATTTTATATTCAATATATTTTGCAGCTTAATATTCTAGTTGTTGCAGAGAGCCTGTATATGGACCTTGTTTCGGCTTGGACTGGTAATGGACTTCCCCAAAGTGCCATTACGCCTTTAGCTGTCGGGTTTCTGGGGTGAAAACTGCTGGAATTTGAAGCGGTAGAGTTTGGGATAGTATTTGCTGCGGGCTTGCAGCGTAGCCTCCTCCCTTCACCCACTCTTGCTTTTAAAACCCATATCTTTGAGCTGAAATCTTCCACACTGTTGATTTAGGAACCTAAATATGAATGTCAGTACCTTGTTGACTGTGCTGGTTTCAATGACTTTTCCACTGACTCACACGGTGACTTTGAATGAGTGAGGAGTAGAAGTCAGCAGTCCTGAATCACACCATCCTCCAGACAATTACCCCCCTCCCCGATAATTCTTTCGAGCAGCAATCATATTTTAAAAGCAATTATTACATCCATGTTTTCCCCCTGTTATAATCACTCAGAATTTAAGAGCTACAGAAACGACCTGCAACATTTGCAGCCAGCTTGAAAGCTTTCAGCAGTGACACCTTTTGGGAGGCCGTAGAGTTTGGGAAAACAAAGGCATTTTTTCAGCAGGAGCGGGATTTCAGCATGCAGTTTGGAGAACGGTCGGGAGGATTTCGGGCACCTGCCAGGAGAAGAGGAGGTGGGTGGCTCCTCGCAATCTTCTCAGGATGTCCTTTTGAAGGCTGATAGACCAGAGCAGGAAAGCGGAAAGGGACCCTTGCTGCCAGATGGGCTGCTTTGCCCAAGGTCTGACTATCCCACTGTTTTCTCCATTTCTTGGTTTTTCTAACCATGCGTTTTACTTGGACAGAAAATGGCAACAAAGCTTATGCAAACTCTTGGCTACTGCGTGCACGCACCTCTGTACAAATTTGAGATGCTGGGGCTGGTGGGAAGAAGGGGGAGAGAGGAATGGGGAAGGAGAGTAGAGATCTCCAAAATAACGCAGCGCTCTCCAGTTCAAATAAAACAAATGGCTGGTTAGAGGAGCAGCTCGGTGCTTTCAGCTGAAAGCAGAGGTGGAGCAGGAGCTCGGCCTTTCTGGGCACCACGGGATCCACCTGGGCGACAGCAATGTCCCGACAGCCAGGAAGGCATTGACCAGCGTTTGCAGTCAGCCATGAGTCACACGTATGGGATCAACCTGGTCTCATTTGTAGCTGTGTTCAGGAAACCATGCGCTCTCCTTCACCCTCTCCCAAAATAAAAGCAAGGTTTGAATTGAATTGAAGGGATTGTGAGGAAAAGAGGACTTTTCAAAACCCCTGCTTTCCTACTGGGCACTCAGATGTCCTCTTAATATTCAGCAGTAAGTGATTTATAGCCCTCCTGACATGAGGGTTTGGTGTTTCCTTTGTGTGCATAACTTCCTTTGGATATAAAGCGATGATAACAAACCCAAATTGTAATCTCACAAGCACATGACATAATGTCTTTGTGGTGCTGATAGCAGGGAAATGCTTTGCTCTCAAGTTCAGCACTTCAGCTGCCCCCCACTCCCCAAATTTCACCCCGGTGACAGCGTGGCATTAGCAGGTTTAGTGAGATGGCAACATTGGTGGGGGTGATTCCTTCAGACGTAGTGATGCAGGATCACCTCTTTTTGGGGAGTCTCACTAGAGTTGAGTCCCCGGGCATGGACTCTTGTGACAAGAGATGGGTGCTGCTGCTTCAACTTCTTGCATACCTTTTTTTCTGCTATGAAACCTTCACGTATCACCATCGGTTCCGCAGAAGTGCTTTGCTTCTGTGCGTTCCCAGCTCAGAGCGTCCCTTCAGAGCTCCGTCAGATCGAAAAATTAGTGTGCGCGAACTCTGGCAGTGTCACAGATTTACTGGCAACCTCAGGATTGGTCCTAAAGCTGGGCTACTTCTGGCATGAGGGAAGGGCTGCTCTCAAGATGCCTTTCCACCCTTGAGAGGTTTCTGCATTTATGATACAGCTGTTTCCAGGGCCTCATGGGAGCCGAATAAACAGATGCCAAATAATCTGTTTATACCTCAGGGAGTAACAAAAGTAGATGGATCTGGGAAAAACACTGGAGCCGTGCACACCTTTTCATCCCCTCCTTGGGGATTATTTGGATTAGGCTTGAACCCTGAAGTGTATTTTAAGAAAGTTGCCTTCCGATACCCAAACTTCACTCAATAACCCTTTTCCGCGCAGCTAACGAGAGACCATCCCATCCGAACACCCCTGTGTCCTTATTGCAAAGCTCTTTGGTCGGCCTCAGCCGGTGACAGGATGGACTGTTGACTACTTGCTTTGGCAAAACCAGTTTTGGTGGCTTGACCTGCTTTTCTCACCTCGTGTCTTGCTGTGAGAGGGTTGAGGGTCCCGGCTCAGCATGTGAGCAGTTTTAATCGTAGTTTTACCCAGTGCAGGCCCAGCCATGGCAGAAAGGTGCGTGCAGGTATAGATCAGGGAAGGCTTCTGGAGTTAAATTAAGCTTTTGAAATATGGAAACGAGGACACGGCTGGGTCACGCGTTTAGTGGCGGATGGTACGCAGGGGAAACGAGTGGAACAAGTGTTTTATGTGTCCTCCTTAACCGAGCCCTGGGCTTCAGGGCTGCTCAGTGACACTGACCCACGCAGTCCTTACAGATGCTCGACAATATTTAATTTCAAAGGGGAGCAATCCACCCTTTTCTCCGGGCAGATATTTTTCCTTCTGTCACCGTCCAAATAACAATTCCATCTAGGCAAATATAGCAGATGGCTTACCAGTGTCCTGGAAGGACTCTGAGGTGGAGAGTTAGAGCTAAAGAAAATTCGTGGTTAACCCCATGCACCACTGGGTAGCTTTGCCAGGGATAAGTCGCAGCACAAGATGAAGAAGCTGGGAGGAGGGTTTAATGGTCCTGCAGAGAGCACCACCTTAGACAGCCATCCTCCCAAGATGCTTGCATTGCTCTACCCGAGGATTCCCATGGAAAATAATCACATGCTCTTTTTATGTCCTTGTAATCATGAGCTTATTATGCTTACCTGCCCACTTCTAAGGGGAAAGGTAATTAGTCACCCCACACAGATCTTTTGGGACTGTACATACGCTCTGGTATGTATTCCAGCTCTATCTACAAGGGAATGAAGACCTGCAGCTCTGCTCTGCGCGTGGTTATTAATGGGTGCTGCCATTTGCAGAAACTGGGTGCGAGGCCTTTCACGTGCTTAACGCCAGCCTCATCTCCAGCAACGTTTGCTGCCAGGATTAATAAAGCCCAGAACTGCAAGCCCAGGTTATGAGAGCCTCATTGCCTGCAAAGCTGAAAGCACGAGCTTGCCTCCCCAGAGCTCAGAGCCTGCTCACAAAACTCCCTTGTTTCAGATAGGAGCCTCTCCAGTCTCTTAGAAAAAAAAAAAAAAAAAAGGAGAAGAAAAAAAATAAGGAAAAAAAAAAAAAAGGGCTGGTTATTGCTGGGTCCATGTTCTGACCTTAAAAGGTCGAAGTGAAACCAATCCAAGATATGGGGGGCCACTGAAGTGGCAGCTGAAGGGCATTTTTTGTTCATTCTACAGTTAATACCATTGTGCTAAAATTGCAAGTGGGGAGGAGGGGGTCTTAATTTAAGGTTTATTCTGCAAAGAAGAATTATTTAGCAAGTGCTAGAAAACAGCAAATGGCAGACATTCTAGAAAATAGGCTTCATTTCCATAGTCAGGAGCACTTGACTTGTGTTGTAAGTAGCGTGAAGGAAACCTAGGTCCATGGCAGGTAAACATTTGCCTTTGATTCTGTGTTTCTCTTGGAGCCTACAAACCCCAGCATTTACACTTAAATGGATGTGCTGAAAGCTATGTTTGGGAAGAGAATCTCATCCCCTCCTGCAGATACTTTTAACACGGGATAATTGTTTGACTGCAGCTTTACAAAGTATGGCTGGAGGGGTGGTTTTTATGGGAGGAGTTACGTGGCACTGATGATAACTGCCTGATTCAGCTCCACTGGAGGCAGTGGCAGCAGGATCAGACCATCCAGAAGAGACCTTTTATTTTAAATAGCCGTAACGTACCTCCAGTGGCCTATGACAAATTCCTGCCTCCTGATTTCACACAGTGGAGAGGTCCTGCTGATGACATGGAGAACACACATGTGTGCTATGACCATGCGTGTCTTCAGGGTCCCACGTGTTTAACGTGGGCGTAAATCTCTGCAAAGTTATGGGCCTCGCTTCAAAAAGGTTTTCAATTGCCCTACATTTCTAGGGGAACAAAGAACAAGATTCTCAAGAGCATCCAGACACCTTAGCTTCTCAGACGTCCCCAACTCAGCAGCACTGTCTGGCATTTTAGGTATTTTATCACTTTTTTTTTAAACAGGGAGCTGGAGAGCTTATGAAGGAGATGTTTTGGTGACGGGTGATATTTTTTCAATGCCATTGCATTTGTCTTGATCAGACCTATCACAGAGTCTTGACTCTTCCTTTATTTTTCCCTTTCTGCTTCGTCTCTCCCACCAGATCTGTTCTTCCTATACGATGTAGTCCAAAACCCACTGAGGAGTGACAGAATTACCCTAACCGCATGGCCCATATGCATTACCTTGCATATAACTGCTGCTCCTCGTACCAAAGCCATCGCCACGCTACCAGTATTTAATTTATTACTGCATAAAATGCTCTGGATAACTGTGACATTGAAAAGCTGCTTATAAATCGGTTCCCGCTCAGCTCTAAAAGAGATTTGGGTCTTTGACGTTTCTGAGTCTAAGGAGGTAACAAACGTGAAAGCTCTCTGACAAGACTTGATCAAAGGCCTGGGAGTCTGAATTTTGGCCCTTCTCCTCTCTCTCGGGGTTGCAGGCAAACCAGGATAAGCCTTTGTCTTCTTGAAAGAAAGATGGATAGCTGTCTTGCTTTAACAACCTGGGAGGGTGCAAAGCAGAGGTGATTTTCACCTTGCTGGAGCAAGTCAAGGTCAACTCTGTCCCCTCTGCAGCCGGACTTCACCTCCACTAGTAACAGGGTGAGGAAGGCACTCCTGGAGAAGGGGCCCCAGAACCTGCTGCCTTCTGCTTTCTGAAGAATACTGTGAGTGGGAAGGACTTTGTGTCACCAAAATCACGGCCGGAGCTATACTTGACCGTAGAATCGGCTGTACCAGAAAGCGGTGGAAGCTTGCAGTAACTTACTTTGCTGCACACAATTACACCAGAAGGGCTTTGACCTTTTAACAACGGCACTCCATTATACAGAATTTTCTCATACTCATTTTCCAAGTATCAGAGGGAGATAATCACAGAGGAACATGAGATTTTGAAAAAAAGATAATCACCTAGGTAATAAATGATATATTGCGACTTTTGATATAGTTAGTGCTTCTGTGTAATCATGTCTGGTCTTACGTGCTAATTCTCCTTAGTATCCTTCACAGTCATTTGTCAGGACGGAGAAGAGCGTTGGGCTTCCCTTACAGCAGAAGAAATCGCAGCCCAAGGAGATTCCCAGGTGCCAGGGGGAGAATTCAGACTCAGGAGCACTTGGGAGCCATCTAGAACAGGAAAATAACATCCACTTGAGCTTAATTCCCCATGCTTATTTACGTGTGTCTAATTGCTTGGCTGTAAGGGGTATTTAAATCACCCAAGTCCCTCTGTTGCCCTGTAATTTACTATCAGAAAGGCCAGAAATAAATTCTAACATGTTTGTGAGACATACTGGAGTTACTTCAAACTTAGGAGAATTTTGGAGTAAAGTTAAATGCTTCCAGTGTAAATACCACACCTCTTATTCTCTTCTCAGTTTATATCAGCATGGATTAAAATGAAATGCTGCTGTGAAGCTGCCCCATCAAACCGTACGTGGTTGTAATCGTTTGCCTGGTGTGGCCTGAGTAAAAGTGCTCCAGTGTGTGTTTCCACCCTAGGAAAATTCTTTATGCCTTGATTTCCAAGTTTGAAAATAGCTCTCTACAGATGAAACACATTTTTCACCCTCCAAAGAAGTTTTTTCACCTACAAATACTTTTTTGCTGCCTAAACAAGAGCCCTTTCCTTTGCACTTGTGCCAACATGTAACTTGGATAAAGAATTAAACTTAGATTCTTAGTTGTAATGCTTCCCCTGGCTTGGTTTTTTTTTTTTTTTTTCTTTTTTAATAATGACTGTAAGACATATGCTGTCTCTCTTCTGAATTTTAATCTTTCTAATGAAGGTGTGTTTGAAGGAGGCACGCCCTTCAGAAAATGTTTTGCGGTATCGTATTTGTGCCTTTAGTGTTGAGGACCAGCTGCCTTTTCAATTTTAAACGCACTTTTCAGGGTCTTACATCACAGAGGCCTAAATTAAAACACACTTACCATAAAGGGGTGCAGCATATGCATTCATCCTGGAAATTGCGCTGCGACATGAAAGATACCCAAACGCTATATGTAATTTCAAAGATGAGCAAGGCTTGGCCTTTCAGATGTCCCACGCGAGGGAAGCACCCACATCCCGCAAAATTGCAAGCTTCTGAATCACGGAAGTCGGATGGTAAAGCCTCTAATTCCCACTGGTTGGAAGACGTGCGCGACTGTGAAAATTGAGCCCAGCACTGAGTTGGGGGTGGCCGAGTGCCTGGAGGATGGGAGCTTGCGCAGGAACTCCCGTGGCTGGGCACCCGGCATGACTCAGAAAGCTCTGGAGCTCAGGGATGGGGGTGACTCTTCCTTTCTGCCTCCCAGCTCCTCCTTCCCATGGTTTTCAGGCTTGGAAGTCAAGGTCTGGTGGCTCCCCGCGGTGTGAAGATTTTGCTTAGTGGTTTGCAGGCTGAGAAGGGCTGATCGTGCCTGGTGTAAAGAATGATGTTTACTCTAGGTGGCTTTCTCTTCTTTAAGGCTATTGGAGAAAATTTTTCCTCTCCAGTCTGGTGGTATAGACCAGGAGCAATACCACTGATGCCTTTATTTTGCATACGTATACCATGGTGAGACCAGCAGCTGGCCTTTAACGTAGCTCCCTGAAGGTACGCAGCTACGGAAACCTTGCCACAGGTTGTGCATCTCTGCAGAACCAGACTCCTCCTTTCTAGGGTCGTATGGGATGGACGCCACATTCGTTCTCCACCTCCATGTCTCCCAAGAGCCAAATGGGTAGCTTCAGAGAGCCGTCAGCTCCATCAGCCTGTGGGAGGTCGTGGAGTCCCCTTCTTTGGAGTTTTTCAAGACCCGCCTGGATGCCATCCTGAGTAGCATGATCTGACATGCTCTGGGTGGTCCTGCTTTGGCAGGAGAGTTGGACTAGATGATCTCTATGGTCCCTTCCAACTCTAAAAAATCAGTGAAAATTCAGTGAAATTCAGTGGGTATGCTGAGGGACCCCCCAAAACCCCAGGTGGAGTGAGGCTTCCTTTCCTGCCTCTATTCGACGGCAGCCTTTATTCGTGACTCGCTGTTGGGGGGAAAGACTTTGCAATCCATTTCGAGTTATCAGACATTGGCAGTCCTTTTTCTAGAGCATCGTGGTTGGAGAGAATCCTGGGCTAATTTAGGAGGCGCAGTGCTCTCCCGTGTCTAGACATTGCAGTAAATATTATTCAGCCGCCTGCGGGGTTACCGGGCTCAACAGAAATGTGCTAGCCAAGCTGGAAAGGAAGAGGAAATACGGGAATATTCACCCCCAGAAGACACTGCCTCCCTTGACATTTTCATCTGCAAAACAATGGCTTACAGAGAGTTTTGAACTGGACGGTGCTGTTGACCTTTTTCCTTTTCCTCTTTTGACTCTTGTTTCCTGTAGGAGAGTCTCTGGAATTACTTAAACGTTGTCATCGAGTCCTAGGGATTCCCCTTCCTGTCTTCTTCCAGTTGCGTTACATCTCCCACGTTGCCCAGGACGTGAAATTGCTGAGGGAAGACATTTCTCTTTAAACTGGAAGCCGTGAATACGAGAGCTACTCCTCTCAAAGGAAATGTTGTTGTTGTTCTTTTTACTTCCATGTCCTCAAATAAGTGTTAAACCTTTGCTCTGTATCCAGGTAGGTCCACTTGGGACTCCCCAGTTTCCTACAAATTCCGGTTTACTCTCTTGCTGAGTCCATGGAAACAGATACTAAATCCGTCTCAGTGAAAATAAAAAAAAGAACAACAACAAAAAAAAGAACAATAAGACCCTAATTGAAATATTTTGCTGAAAAATGTCACAATGTAGCGATTTTTGAAACAAAAGCCTTAGAAATATTTGTTGCTTTTCTAAACTAGGAAAAAAAATGCTTGCATACCCCTTTGGTTGGAAGGGAACTGGCAAAGTTGGATACGTTGTACGCAGTGCCAGCCTCAGGGAAAGGAGAGCCTGGCTTTGTCCTCTTCTGTGTCCTCGTGTGGCTTTGGGATGAACCTTGGAACTGCCTTGGGAAGTTTTGTCATTCTGTTGAGGAGAAGGTGGCCGTCTCAGGCGCTAAGGTGGCTCCTTTGGAAAGGTTGAAATCTGGTTGCCTGCCCTTGGGTGTCCCTGAACTCCTCTGTAACCTCTGTCAAACCGCGGGGGCTTTGCACCCTCCTTATCTCTGACTCTGGGCAAGCAGATGTCCAAGGCTTGCACCCATACTGCTGTCCTAACAAGCATCTTGTTTTGTCCTGATTCTCTTTTCTGGCTATGTGTTTTCTCCCAACAAGCCCTTCTTAATACACAATGAAGTGACCTTATTCCATGCCGAGAAGACAGGATTCTCCCACGCAGGAGACACATGCCTGACCCATCTCACCACCCTCCCTAACTCTTCCTCCCTTCACTGCTCCTTTCTCCCTTCAGAGTCATCACTCAATTAAGCAGCTCATAACTGCAGTCCCTGCTTTATACCCCTGCTTTCTCAGATCTTGAAGGATAAATTCCCTGTTGATCCTACATAGAATCACAGAATTTTAGGGGTTGGAAGGGACCTCTGGAGATGATGAGGAAGAGGAGGCTGAGGGGAGACCTCATCACTCTCTACAACTACTTGAAAGGACACTGTAGAGAGGTTGGTGCTGGTCTCTTCTCACAGGTAATTAATGACAGAATGAGAGGGAATGGCTTCAAGCTCCAACAGGGTA
>JAHREE010000368.1:323159-348898 GCA_033628505.1 Tringa tobata
CAAATGGGCTTTCCAGATAGATGGGATCCTTTTTTAAGAGATAGCAGAGCCTGATTTCCAGTTTGTCTGTAAGTCCCTGGGCCTCCCAGTGTTTGCAGTCATTGAAGTAAATGGAACCCCACGCGGCGTGTAAAGCTAAATCTGTGTGTGAGCTTTTGCAGGATCCAGGTCCAGAAATGGCTCGCACCAAGCATCTAAAAAGGGAAATGAACACCAAATTAATGGCTTTTCTTACTCTTTGACTTGGGTGCCTCTGGTATTTCAAGGGCTTAGAGGTTTATGGGATGCTGGGTCATTCCCATTCTGCTAACGGGAGTGTTTGAGAGGAGGGGGCAAGTCCCTGCAGGCCAAATGACCTTTTAGCAGTAGCTTAAGGGGATAGTTCTCTTTATGGAAGTGGGCTGACTTGCAAAACTGTATTTTTATACAAAGCTGGTTTTGGTTAGACCAGTACATAAAAGTATCTGAAACACAAAACATTGATTTTGTGGTTGCAGTCTTTAAATATTTAAAAATGACCAAAACCCTTTTAAGATTTGTTTCGCCTTTATTTAAAAACTGCTCACCCAGTTCCTGACAAGTTTCACTCTTTATGCTGATTTTGTAGTCAGGGATGAAGTAAAGCTGTGAGATTTTGGGGTGGGAATAAAGAAGGTGCTGGGAGCAAGAGAATAGGCTTAAGAGTCTCTGAAAACTTTTTTTTTTTTTTAAAAAAGATATCTTTGCTGAAGGTTTTACAATAACCATATACAATAGCAATGTGCAGTCTTGCCAAAGCAATTATGTGATTTCCCTTTTTAGAGTACAAAACAAACCTATTGGCATATTCAACAATATTCCAAATTACCAATGACGTTTTTTCATTGCTATAGTCTAAAACAGGATGGTGGAGTGGAATAATCTTAAAGGGGGCCTACAGGAAGGCTGGGGGGGGACTCATTGTCGGGGATTGGAGCCATAGGATGATGGGTACCGGTTTTAAACTGAAAGAGGGTAGATTTGGATTAGATATTAGGAAGAAATTTTTCACTCTGAGGGTGGTGAGAGCCTGGCCCAGGTTGCCCAGAGAAGCTGTGGCTGCCCCATCCCTGGAGGGATTCAAGTCCAGGCTGGATGGAGCTTTGATCAACCTGGTCTGGTGGGAGGTGTCCCTGCCCAGGACAGGGGGGTTGGAACTTGATGATCTTCCAACCTGAACCATTCTATGAATCTTTTTTCTCTGTTTGGTGTGGGTTATTTTCAGCTGCGCTGGCTCCTTAAACTGGTCCACACGTATAACCACCGATAACAGTGCAAGGAAGGAGGCTGGATTATGTGTTATAGGTATGAAGATAGGACCAGAAAAGGCTCAAGCTGGAGCTGCTGTGGAACCTTACCCTCAGGCTTGGATGCTTGAGGTCAGGGTTGCAATTACAGTTAAGTTCCTACATGTAAACACATGGGGAAATTAAGTCTTAGGGTAGAGAGACAACCCACGCTGTGCTGGGGCTGGGGAGGGCAACCTTGTTTCAGGCCAGCTCTGGCTGAGATACTGAGCTGGCTTCTCCTTAAGATTAGATCAGCTTGCACAGAGACCCGAGCTATCGCTGCGAGTGTGCTTTGACACCCAACTTGGCCAAGTCGCGTTCCCCAGCCAGAAATGTCCCTCAGAGTGCCAGAGAGATGGATAAATTGAGCGGATTTCAGCATTGTTCTTTTTTAAGTGGTGTCCAGTTGCTGCGTTCTTGGTGCATGGACAAAATCAGAGGTTGAGGTGAGTCTGATGTGGAAGGTCTTATACAAGCCTGTCCTTAGTCTGCCCGGTGTGTGGCTGCCTCTGGGGCCATGGAGAAGGCAGGTTGGTGAAACTGGGAGAGGCATCATCCCATCCTTTGCCTCGCTGACCGCTTGCTTGCGTTGGCCGAGACCTATCCCTCACCCCGCTTCCAGAGCAGGAGCTTTTGCTGCTTTTAGCCCGTACCAGAGATGAGAAGTTCAGCCCTTTGCTGGGACAGGCTGTTCCACGTTACGCTGTGTCCGTTAGGTTTCCGCACAGACGGAGGAACCGTGGGCTTTCCAAGGTGCAGATCTTGGCCTTCCCTTGAAATGGGAAGATGGGGGGCGGCGTATGAGACTTCTGGCTGCCTTTAAGGAAACAAACGGAATGAGGCTTCAGTATAATGACAAATTACTATCAGGATGAGGAGGCAGGCAATTCTCTGCATATCATAATGTGGTGTAAGTAGCTCTGCTGGCTCCTATATCTGGCTTATTTTGACGTTTTCTGGCAAAACGACACTGTGATCCCCCCACCTCCCTCCTTCTTCACCTTCCCCATTATTGCTTTGTATGTTTAATTGGAAAATTGGAGCAAGTGTGGAAGCTTGGAAGGCTGTTCTACCCAAAGCTTGGCATTCTAACAAACAGCTGGCCCCAGCTCCAGGTCCAGATAGTTTGTTCTGGACACTTGAAGGAAATGCATACTTTGCAAGTGGTCCGTTGAATGTCACTGTGATGCTCTGCAGAAATTTAGCTCTAATGAGGTTTGTCTGGTTGCAGTCAAGATGAACAGAAGACAGTTTGGAATTGTCAATTTTATTTTTTTTTCTTTCCAGTTTGGGATGCTGAGCTCATCTCTTATTCTAACTTCATTTCTTAAGCACGGAGGTATCTTGTCCTCACTTGCTCCTTTGGATGACCAGGGAAATAATATCAGTTTAAGTAAGTGGCTTGCTAGATTTAGCTTATTGGTTTCTTTTTTTTTTTAACTTTGGGACAGAGAAAGCTCCACGGAAAAATACTGCTGGCTCACCTGTTTTAGGGTATGCTATGCCTGTAAAAAATAGTATTATAGAGGACTTTCCATCACCGGACTTCTAGTATTATCCCTCACTATTCCTAATTATCCTGGAAGAGAATGAAAATGCCTCACTAAGGTTATGCAAAAAAAGAAGTAGCTGAGCAGTAGGAGGTACGGGACCCCCTTGTGCTGCTGTCCTACTCACTGAGCAAGATGTAGCAGCAGTACAAGGAATAACTGAAAAGAAGTGGTGATCAAGAGCAAATGGACTGCGAACACAATGCCCGTAATTAGCGTGACTGGTATCTTTTTTACATGACTGTTATTGCTAATGAGAAGAGTTATTTTTCTCCACTTCTTGAACTGTAAGTTTTAAGAGGGAGTAAGTAGAAGCAGCTCAAAAGTACCAACTGGTGAGCAAAGGGACAGAGATATTGTCTCTCTTGGGGAGTACAGGCTTGGGTTTTTTTCTGGGCTCAGATTTCCCGAGTCAAATTCTGGGCTGATGCTGCCAGGGCAGAAGAGGCCACGCAAGCCAAACCAGAGCCAGCAGCTGAGGTAGCACAGGGCAGGAGCCACATCCCCATCCATGGATCTAAACACCACAGGGAGGTGGCTGCAGGAGTTGTGAGACCTGTGGGGATTCCAGGTAGAGCCACTGCTACTGTCGGTTGAGAAAGGTGCCATCCCAGATGTCCCTTTCCAAGGCGGGCTGAAGGAATCTCCCCTCCCAGCATCTCATCAATTTCATACCTGTGAGCTCAATGATAGGGGTCCAGTTCCTTTCCTTCCCTTCCCACCTGCTCTCTGAACTGTTGTGTGCTCACTGCCTGAACTGGTGTAAGTCCAAACAAGCCCACTTGAGTTACTGAGTCTTCCCTGCTCAGTTAAGCAATTGTTGACAAGCCTTGCCCTTTTTAATTGGGTCGTTTTTACTAGGACTTGCTGCTGGTTTATTTAGCTGCTGGTTTGTTCAGACCAGAACTTAACTGTTGCATGACTTGCCTACTCTTACTGTCTTCTAGCAGAGGTGGAAGGGTGGGTGGTGACTGAGGGAGGTCCTCTGTGATCAGAAGAGGATATATGAAAGCAGTAGAAGTTATACCGTTGCTCTTCTGTAGAAGTGTCGGCATTAAGGGTGCGTATGGATTTACTTTTGTTACTTTACAAAATAAATGCCGCATCTAATATAATTAAATCGGGGACAAAGGTTGTCGGCCGGTCTTGGGCATAATATATTTTGTCATGTTGTCTGACCTGTGGCAAATAGGGATGTGCAAGCACTTAGTCCCCGAGTTGGTAACGTGCTTTGAACGTCGCTAATTTCTGTTGTTGAAAGTGAAGCTAATTCGGATGAGTCAAAATCCTGCCTTAGACTCTGTGTCCGTGCGTGGGCAATAACCACAGCTCAGCTGACTCTCAGCGCCTTGAAAGTGGGTCTGAGGCCTGAGACTCTCGTTGTACAAAAATTGGGAAAAATCTGTGGCAGGCAAGATGTCCTTTTATCGTACTTAATAGCAGGCTGCAGTCCTGTGGACAGTGGTTGGTATCACTGGAGTATGGAGATAGCCTGCTACGTGCTTTGGACTTCCACTTACAGTCCTCCTGGAAGCATGCAGAACTGTGGCCATGAGTGACATCTAGTCCAGGGTGTGTTTTGCAGAGCAAAGGTGTACTTCTTCCTGCCCTTGTTGAACGCTTCACCGTGCAAGGAGATGAAAGTCCTGGTGACTACTTCCCACCGGGCCCCAGCCTATCTGGTAATGCAGAAACCCGTTTCTAACCTGGAAGGTTTTGTCATGGGATTTCAATTTTCTCTTTTCCCCTAAAAGCAGGATCTCTCCAAATTTTTCACCGTTGAAACCTAAGCCACAATATGAGCAGGGAACTGGATCACTTGGAAATCTGATGTTGGAGAAATCCATCTTGACCAACAGACTCAGTAGGGAGCGGCCGGTGTTGTCATGTTCTGCACACAACTTTACAAAACAGCACTTAAAATTCATTACAACCTCAAGAGCACTTTACAAGCAGAGAGCCCCCCTCTGTTGTGATATATTAAAATAAGTGGTATTATTCGCAACGTAAAACTCAGAAGGTGACAGTGTAGTGCAGCGGGTTAACCCCAGGCCACCCGATGCAGATACAAACCTTGGCTCCTGCCCCTGTGTTTGATCACACCCTTACAACTGGTATTTCAGCCTCCAGCTTGGAGCATGTAACTGTGAGGTGAGAGAAACCGTGACTGCAGGGAAAGTCAGGGCTCTGCAGTACAACAAGAGTCACAGTCCCATTGAAGACCATCGTGTCCTGGTTAGCTCACAGAAAGCAAAGGTCTCCAACCAAGCCTGTGGGCATGACTAACTGCTTTGAAGAACAAAAAGCCCACCGTATCCTGCTATACAATAAGCCTCCAGCTGGACTTCAGCACAGGAAGGACATGGACCTGTTGGAGCGGGGCCAGAGGAGGCCACAATGACACTCTTGAGGGCTGGAGCCCCTCTGCTGGGAGGACAGGCTGAGAGAGTTGGGGGGGTTCAGCCTGGAGAAGAGAAGGCTCCTGGGAGACCTTGGAGCCCCTTCCAGTCCCTCAAGGGGCTCCAGGAAAGCTGGGGAGGGACTCTTGATCAAGGAGGGGAGCCATTGGATGAGGGAAAATGGTTTTAAACTGAAAGAGGGGAGATTCAGATTAGACATCAGGAAGAAATTCTTTGCTGTGAAGGTGCTTTGCTGGCCCAGGTTGCCCAGAGAAGCTGTGGCTGCCCCATCCCTGGAGGGGTTCAAGGCCAGGTTGGATGGAGCTTTGAGCAACCTGGTGTGGTGGGAGGTGTCCCTGCCCAGGGCAGAGGGGTTGGAACTGGATGATCTTTAAGGTCCCTTCCAACCCAAACCATTCTATGTTTCTGTGACTCTAATTAGGCAAGTGCTATTCCGAATCAGCCCAGAAATTTGGGGCTCGGTGTTGGTTCAGTTCTTTTCCCGTAGAAGCCAGATGAAGTGAAATCTCCAGCTTCAGGCTGGCTCAAGGTCTGTGTCTTTTGGGGCTAAATCACAGCTTCAGTCATTAGAAAAACTCTTTTTGCCTGAAGTGTTTTGGTGACACCATCTCTTTCTGGAATCAGTGTAAAAATATAAGAGAAAACAAAACAACTTCGGCTCCCAATTCTGGTTCCATTTTTAACACCCCCGAGCCCCCTCCAACCCCCCCAAGGGTGGAGGAATCTGGGCACATCAGCTGACTGGCCTGGAAGCAAGTGGCAATGTTTCAAATCCGTGGACATCTTTCCAGTTTTTGAAGAAGCTGTGTGTGGGTTGGAAGGAGGGCCGACCGCCTCCGACTGGCAGATGAGCTTCGGAAATTCTGCCCTTGTTTTTTAGATATTTTCAAATATTTGGAGAACAATATTAAAATAAATGACTGACAAAAGGATGATTGCACTTTTCAGTATTTCCATGGTTGCACAGTAAGGACAGCACATCAAGAAAGAGCTGAAAGTTACATTATCGTTGCAGGAGCAGCAAAAGTGTCAACATTGATTTAAGAACAAAGTCACACAGGCGATTTTATTTGTTCCTGATCCTCCTCTGTGATACTTCAGTCTGTTTACACAGCGTTACCCGGACTGACATCTCCTATGTGTGTCCAAATTTGTTTAATTTAAAATTGCAATGCATATTGAAGGCAGAGAATTACAGCTCATGTGCAGTAATCTTCCAGAAATTCACCATTGCTGCTGATTAGCTTTTATTAACACTGCTAACAACTGAACTCAAACAGAATGTTATTTCAGATTGCATTAAACTGATGATGAGTGCAACATTTCTATTGTTTGGAGCTGACACAGATCCACTGGAAAAATGATTCCTTGCAAGGTGCAGATGGATTTTTTCAGCAAATTGGAACACAAAACGCGTTTGTTTTAGGCTCGCTATTCTAGACCAAGAAAATACCCTGAACTGTGTCACATTGTCTTTTAAAAAGGTATGTTTCCAAAATCAGGGGGGAAAAGTATTCTGGATAATAAATAAATCCTTTCAGCTTCAAAGAGTCCACTGTGGTAAGGATGAATGAAAACACAGAGTTTAGGAATATGAGGAAAGTGGTTTAAGTAACAAGACTGAATAGCAAAGCCCATCAAAGCCATTAAGGCATAAACCAACAGATTTTAAAAAGTGAGAGTTGAAGATTATTTAGCATGGTGTGGAGGCTTTGCAGAACCCATTTCAAATGAGGATGGAACAAAAGAATGAGCAATTGCAGCTTTAGGGAAGATTTATTTCAGTGGAAGGGAAAACACTTGCTCTCTGATACCAATTAACCAACAAGAGGACGGCGTCACGAGCCCCCAATATTAAAAATGTAAATCCCAAGCCCAAGGGTGCCTGAAATGCAGGTCATACAATTTGAGGAGAGAATGCATAAAGAGATAACGAGCCTTGTATTCAGCCCACATCGGCTGCCTGATTATCTCCTTGCCTTCTGCCTATTCTGCTGGCTTACAATAGGAGAGTGTCAGGAGAGAGGAGCGGGAGGCTCCGCGGGTGACCGGGATCACCTTTGGGAAGGGGGCTGAAGTTGAGCAACCACAAAGGTTAGGAAAACAGAAGATTAAATCCCCATAGGGTTCTAGGAGGCAAACAGGTGAGGGAGAAGCCACACAAAGGAATCGTGGCCCCGGTTTTTGGACCCTACGACCCTGGGGCTTTGTGTGGGGCTTTAAATCAGGGGTCCCGACAGAGGGTACGACAGGAGTCTTTTGGAGCCTCTCGGAGAGTTAGGATGCGTTTACTCGCTCTCACAAGGGGGTCGTGACCTCAGCTGAGACCACGACATCCAGAAGGAGGGTTTCGGGGTGTCAGGAGCAGCACGGGAATGCCGTTGCAGATGTGCAGTTTGCAACTCTTTAAAAAAGAGCAAGAGCCAGAGGGAGCACGAGGATTCGGGCTGGGAAACTTTGGCCCAGCTGCTCGCCGTGTTCAAGGGGGCTGCGGACCTGAGAGGGACAGCTAAAGCTAAGCATCTTTATTAGTACTGATGCAATTAGGGCCCACGTTGTCCCCCTGAGGATTTGCCTGAACTGAAAAGCTGGATCTGGAATCTCTCAGACCTCGGGCTTGAGTCCAAGTGAGTCAACGTGGGCTATTTTGATAATACCAGCTCATTTCCATGCTGTCAGGGCAAGAGGTGAACGGTGACGGGTGGATGAGCTGAGGTTCTGGCACCAGGAGAACTGTATCGTTATTCACCACAGGTTTCCTGGGTTTAGTGGTCAAGGTAAAGGGCCTTTAACGTGGTTTCCACGTAACTGCTGTGGTTGACAGTAAGAATCTGATACTAGAGGAGAAGGGACAATATTACAAACTCAAAGCCTCAAACACAAGGCTGTGCTGATATAAGAGAACCCCGGGTCACGGAAATGCTATTTTTAATGACTGTAGGTGTTTCTTCATTACATTAAGTAGGTATGCTGCTGCAAGACAGGGCTGCCTTTGATTTATGGTAAAGAGATTGTGGTTGGAATTAAATGAAAATTCATAGGAAAATGAATCTAAATAAGAATAATTGAAGAGATTCATGGTTCATTTGCGCTTATATTCATCATGCCTATTGTCTGAAGAAATACACTTATTTAAAGCCAAATGACAGATTATAATTTACTAACTTTGCATTCATGACATCACTGTATTGTCTATTCCATAATCAGAAATGTTAAGCACGAGCCGTAATTTTTGCAAAATACTATTATAGAGTTATAAATGTCATTAAACAATAGACTGAGGTAGTGCCTTGTAACTTCAATCTCTGGATTTAAAAAAATGATACGGAATGAAAGTATTCTATTTAAAACCAAAGGCTTGGCACTGTCTTTTCCATTCCCATTATGCAGTAAGTCGTTGTTTAATTTACATCTATTTTCCACTTGTCTTAGACTCTCATCTCTAACTTTTATTTCTTCCTTACGTTTTAAAAGTCTTCTTCTCCAGTTGTAGTAGAACATAATTGGAAGGTCCACAGCTCTTCCTTGGGAAACGTTAGGAGTGGATTCACAGTGCTGCCGGGCAATCTGAAGTTTGGGAGAGCAGGAGCTATAGTGGAAGAGGAGGCAGATGCTTTGGTTCAGAAAGCCTGGCTGATAAGACTGTGTTGGGTTATAATAATTGCACTTACCTTTCAAAAAAAAATTTAAAAAAATTGGATATTTTTTCAGAGTAAATATAGCATAGTAATTTTATTTCTAGGAGCATCATTTTTGCTGCACTTGGACTTTTTGAGCAGATTCTATTCCAGATTATAACATGCCATGTTAGGGCTAACCAGAGCTGGGATCTTCACTGCTTGAGTCATCCCTCTCCCCCATGTGAAGTCACTTGGTGCACTAGCAGTGTGCCTCGGGGACGCTTCAACCAGGTCAGGAACGGAAGCAGGGAGTTGGGTTAGCAGCTCAAAGAGGTTTGCTAGAGAAAAATCAGATATTTCAGTCCCGTTTCCAACCTTCGCCGCAGCGTGATGGGGAGATGACAAAGCTTTGAGTGGCAGATCAAGTGTTTAATGATCTCCTTTTATAGCTTGCAGTTTGTCTTTTCTTTTCTAAGAGTTTCTTTTGCAGTAACATTCGAAACCTTGTGGGTGCCGTTGAAGGCTTAGATTATTCTCCATACTGGCCACTAGAGAGAGCAAGTGGCCAAGGTAATAACGCTGTCCCTAAGTACTCTATGATGTTTCTGAGTTAAAAAGCCACCCCCCGGCCCGGTCTATCAAATGCCATTTGGTGCCTTCTCCATTTATACGTCTTTTCTCTTCCTTAATACAGAGGTGTGGTGTGGAGGCTTCATCCCAAATAATTAAATCTTCCTATTTCACTGACCAAAGGCGGACAATTGACAGCAATACATACTTTTCCCTCCGATGGAGCAGTAAATCTCAGTTGTTGCAATGCTCTTAGTGCAGCCCGTGGTTCCCGCGGGCAGGGCTCACGTTAGCTCTTAGCAGCCTGGCTGGAGGGATGGCAGGGTTTTGCTAGTGGTCTGCAACATTTCCCAAAAAAATGTGGTGGAAGGGACGTCTAGGTTTCTGTCAGCACTGAGGTAACACGCAGAGGGTTTCAAAGATGTCTGTAGCAGCAGCACTTGCTCGTGTTACTGCCTGTGTGATGAGCTTGTGTTGTCCACACTCAATACTGGACAGGGGTTGAAGGGGACTCCTTGCAGTAGGGCTAATGCTCTTCAGAGGTAGACCTTCTTGTTCTTAGTGACACCCTCCCTTATTGAAATCTTAACCCCGCACTTTAACATCCAGCTGGGATCTCTTCTTATCACGGATAGCACATTTTAGCAATTATTTCCCCTAGCATATAACCAGGGGGGCAGGTTAAGAACGGCTGCGGCCCCACACAAGAGTGGGCTGTGAAACAAAGGAACTCGACGGTCTCTGAGATCCTGTCTCAAAATTGTAATTGCTTAGGGAAAGTGATTCTCTACTTCATAAAATGTTATGTACTGCAAAGTGAGTGACTCATCGATATGGGGATATTACCACTAACTCTTAATGCAGCTCTCCCCTCTAAGGGCAGAAAAGCTGGGGCCTGATTCTGTTCCTTTTAGAAATTATGGGAGTTTTGTAGATGATTTCAATGGAGACTGGATCAGCCCTTGGTTATTTTTATGGGCTAAATGTCCTATGCATTTAGGGCTTATGCCATAACAAAGACTTATGTTTGTAATAAGAGACATATTGCTTTAGATATAAATACAGCCACGAGTATCAAATACAAAAAAATATTTAAGCACATTGAGCCAAATTTGTCCCTGTTGCAACTCCAAAAACTTAATAGAATGACACCAGGGGTGGCATAGCGTTATAAGTAATTGGTAACGGAATAAACTTCTAATTCTCCTAATCTAACCCCTTGTCCCTCACTCCCAAATTTACTGATAGCAAACATGAGGATTCAGGAAACCAGCCACCCCCGTTGCTGTAAAGGGAATACGCTGGTATAACTGTGACTAACACAGTGTGACATGACAGAAGATTTCATGCGGGTCCCCATGCTTGGGGAACCCAAAAAATCAGTTGTTATTAAATATGTGCATATGTTTTAGAAGACTTTCCTGTCACGTGTTTCGCAGTGTCCCACTTTACGACTTTTATTCCTCCTGTCTCTGAGCAGCCCTGTTTGCCCTCACAAATACCCTTTGAGGTCCTATGGTGCTCATTGTGCAGGTGAGGAATTGAAGCACAAAGAAACACAAGGATGAGGTTCACCAAGGACATCACCCTAACGATGTAAGTCCGGGGAGGGAAAGTCCCATAGCTTACATGAGCTGCTCAACTGAAAGCCTCTTAGACCCCATGCTTAGGAAAAGTAAGGCATGGAGATGCCTTAATCCAGGTCCTTAAACCTGAGCAGCCCGATGGAGTCTCCTTCTCTGGAGACATTCCAAACCCGCCTGGACACATTCCTGTGCAACCTGCTCTGGGTGGACCTGCTTTGGCAGGGGGGTTGGACTAGATGATCTCCAGAGGTCCCTTCCAACCCCATATCATTCTGTGATTTAAGAATACAGGTGAGTCGCTGTTCATCTGCTTTAATTTTGAACAGACCCCAGTATTGCCTGTGTGGAGGAATTGTTTGCAAAGCCAATTGCCTGTGGTTTTGGCTGGTCCATAAAGACAGTGTGTGCTAGGAATTTAAAGCTATCTATACAAAAATGGCTATTGCTCACATGGGTCATGAAAGTTAAGGTGCAGAGGGCAGTTCTGAAATTTTAAAAAAGCCAGTCTATCTTATTTTGAGGGCTCAATGGAGTTTGGGTATGCCCTCAGTTTTGTTAAGCTGCTCTCTGCTCTCCCTGGAGGAGAATGGTATGTCTCCATCCGGATGCTGGCACATCCCTATTTTTATGCCAGCTATGCCAGAGTTACAAAGTTTTAGTCAAGCATGATAAGACATGACAGGGCACACTTTATTGAATAATAATGCCTGCCTAAGTGCATTTTCCATCTGCATTTAAATGCAATGCATTTGAAGTAAAGCAGCAATTCCAAAACATGTTTTTGTGTGTGTGCAGCAATGGGTACCTCATTACTGTTTACATAGTATGCAAATTAAGGGACAAGAAGCAAAAGGATTACTACTGAAAAAATACCCAACTGCTGCAGAAATCAGTTCTCAGCAGAAACTACGATAACTTTATATTTGGAAGAATTTTTTTTCTTAGCCTTTTCCTTCCCCGCTGTATTTTTAAAGCATTTATATTATTTAAAATGGATCTTTATACACTAGAGGTCTTTAGGAACCTGCAGGAGACGAAAGCCTGTAGCAGCCCTTCCGATGCTGACAGTTTAAACCTAAGAAGCTCTGACATTACTGGGAATCCTTTTGAAGTGGCTGCAGCTTGAGGAAAATCCAGCTGTTCCAGAAAAGGAGACTTTTCAATTAAACAACATCTTCCTTTCGATCAAAGATAGATTTTTAAAGACTTTTAAATTGGCTTTACACTGTTGGTATTAAACGAGGACTGGATTTCACCTCTTGCCTTTCAGGGCTGGAGAGCCAAGCCCCACTTGGGCTTTATGCCAGATGGTTAGCAGACTGGAACCAGAGGGATGGGTTATTTCTTTTAAAGGAGGAAAAGGAATTGGCAGTAGGAGTGAGCTTATTAAATTGTCTCGGTCTGCTTTTATTAATGTGTTTGCAGAGTCGGCAGGTAGACTCACAACTGGGAGAATTTCAGCAGCAAAACAGCCTGTTTCTAGCGTGGGCTCTCTCGTGGCATTCCCAGGCTCCTGGCTGAGCTTAATGCTCCCTTCTTCCTGTCAGGTACAGAGGCCCTTTTATTTTCTGACCCAAAATTTGGTTTCTGTCTTCCAACTTACTTTCAGCTCTGTGTGTGTTTTACTGTGTTGCAAAACCATTAAGGTTTCTACTGTCAGCAGCTGAGCCAACTCCTCTCTTACACATCCACTGTCTCTTAAGGAACCATTTAAAAAGAGGTTGCACACCTCCGAGTCACCTTTGTGTTGATATTTCCCTACCTGCCTTGAAGGTATCTACATAAATGTAGCCATAGAGGAGCATTTAAATTGGGTTTTTTCTTCCTTGTAACTGAAGGACAGAAAATTTTTTCTCACATTTTCTTCCCACTCCTTACCTGCTATTTTGCTTATGCTCATTTATCTCCTTCCATCTCTCCTGGGATACTCTGGATTATTTTCCCACCAATCTTCTGAAGGAGACAATACCAGGAGTGCTTTTTTATAGCCTCTGTCCCAGAAGACAGAGCTCATGTGCGATATGCAGCCAGAGAGCATGGGCACAGGAGAAAGATGGGTTCCCCCTATAGCTTAGGAAACTGGAATTAATAAACTTCTTTTTCTTTGCTGTTGTCCCTCTCTGAGAGAGCTTGAGGGTGTTCGACTTCGACTGTGCTATGTAACGTTGTAGTGGCTGGTTGTTGAATTGGAGGCAGTGAGGTTTAACAGTGACCGAGTGAGTAGTAGCAGTGACTAAATGATTTATTGAGCCTGAGCACTGATGTGGGCTATCCAAAAGGTCAGCTCTTTGTCTGAAGCCTCTCCTAACAGCGATGCTCTTAGAATAATGGGATTTTCTAGGAAAATCAGTTTCTGTTTCTCCTGGGCTTGGTCCTTGGCTTTTTGTCTCTGTGTGGCCTCAGGGAAGGCTCATCCCACCAATGCTCTACAGCTAAAAAATGGCTCCTGAACTGAATATGGAAAACTGTTTCCTGCCGTGCAATGGAGGAACAGGGTCCTGCCTCCCTTCTGCCTTGCAGACCCCTAAAGCCACCTAAATAGAAGCTATCAATTTACAGGCTGATACATCATCTTCCTTCCCAGACAGTGGCACGACCCATTGAGTCCATTTTATAGCTGAATCTGGGCTACTGGGCCTTTTAATTTGCAATGAAGTTTGCTGAACAGTTTCCTTAGGTACTGAGTTCCATCTCTTAAGCTGAGACCAGCCCTGTTTGCCTTTCTCTTAGGTCATGGCAAAAAAGTTTTTGAGAAGACCAGACATCTCGGAGAAGTTAGTTGTGTTCCATGCACTTGAGATTTTTTGGTGGCTCCAATTTACTACAGAGTCTGGATTGAGGAAAGTCAGTCTGAATTTACCACAGGAGTGCTCAGGGAGATGCTTCTCTGCTGCAGTCTGAGATGGTACAAGCAGTTCCTTTGGCATTATGCATAGTTTTGTAATGTTAGGGATATTTTTGTGATCCTTGTATGAGATGATACAGATCGTCTCAGCCACAGGGCTCTTGGGGGTGTATCCACCACAGTTTCCCAATTGTCTTCTTGTTTTGCCTTCCTTCCTATTGAATGACCATTTTCCTAGCCCTGGGCTATGAGGACCTCACCTTCCTAAGCTTTGGTTCCCACACAAGAGCAGACACAGAAGAAAAAGATCTTGGGGAAATTCTGGAAAGTTACCTGTCCAGAACTGGGTTGGAATCTTCTTCATTTGAAAAGATTTTTTTTTTTCCTCCTGTTAGAGGAAGATCAGGACCTCAGTTTTGGATCAGATCTCAGTTTGCATCCATGGAAGGATCTGGTAGTACTGCTGTATGCCCAGGGTACAAAAGCAATGGAACAGGATAGTCCACGGTGCTCTTGCAGAAATTAAGAATATGCCAAATTAAGAACATACTTTAGTCCCTGTTGTGTCTTAGCTGCAGGCCTTGGCAGGATGGTTTGTCAATGCACAGTTGCTGATGATATTTATTGCATCTGACTGCACTTCAATGCGCAGGGAACTTCTTTCTGTTCCCCAAATCCCCCCCCCAACTTCTCCCCATCCTCTGTCTTGTTGATGCCATGGGTTAGAAGTTCACCTGGAGAAGTAATTTTTTTTCTGGTGGGATGCTTGTCAGATCCTGTCAGCTACAAATTGCTCTACTGAAGGTGCAGAAATAGAAATCCTTACCTGTTACTTGTGGTTGCGGGCTTTTTTCCTCTCTGAATCTCGAGACAATCATTTGCAGCAATTCTCCCGACAGCTCTCAGTGTCATTCAACATAACTGGGTGTTTTTTACGTCTTTTATTCTGCGCCATCAGCTGGCACCAGGTGATTTGGAAGGTGTGTTACTGCCCAGTTTGTTGGCAGCAATGGAGTGTGCTGTTCAGAGATGTGAAGCGAGGAGAAAGACACAGAAACTTCATTACCATGGCAGGAGGGTTAATATTTTAAAGAGGTTTCCACTCATTTTTTCTGCTTATTCTGTGTTCTAAGTGTATCTGGTTTTAGGAGAAAAAAAAGGACAGAAAGAACTGTGGTATCTACTAATTAATTTTTCCTTGGAATGACTGTATATAGATAGATATATAAGACTAGGTATATACTTGCTGCAGCATATGCATGAAAGCCAGTTTGGTCAACTCCCACGGAGAAGTGAGTGGCAAAAGACCTCTGTGAGCACGGAGGAATCCAGAAGAAATGTGTTTGCTTACGGCCAACGTACACAGATCCAAAGCCTTCAACTGGGAGTTCGCAGCGCTCCGTCAAGTGTCTGGCACACCAAATGCACGTGCTAGAAATCCCCAGGCTTTTGTTCTTGCACACAGCCCTGGCAGTACAGCTGGTATCGTCTCGTGTGTGTAAAAGTGAAAAAAAAAGGCTTTGGAAAAAAAGTTATGGTTATCCTTGTGTTGATACTAAAAAAAAGTTGGATGGTTGTTGTGGATACTAAAAAAAGACAGGCGAAAAATGTCTTCAGACTTATTCACAAGGGCATCTTCTTTTTTGTAGGCTCTTATGGTAAGTAGGAAATCATAGAATGGTTAGAGTTGGAAGGGACCTTAAAGATCATCCAGTTCCAACCCCCCTGCCCTGGGCAGGGACACCTCCCACCAGACCAGGTTGCTCCAAGCCCCCTTCAACCTGGCCTTGAACACCTCCAGGGATGGGGCAGCCACAGCTTCTCTGGGCAACCTGGGCCAGTGTCTCACCACCCTCACAGGAAAGAATTTCTTCCTAATATCTAATCTAAATCTCCCCTCTTCCAATTTAAAACTGTTACCCCTTGCCCTGTCACTGCACTTCCTGACAAAGAGTCCCTCCCCAGCTCTCCTGTAGCTCCCTTCAGATATTGGAAGGCTGCTATAAGGTCTCCCCAGAACCTTCTCTTCTCCAGGCTGAATAACCCCAGCTCTCTTGGTCTGTCTTCATAGGAGAGGTGCTCCAGCCCTCTGATCATCTTTGTGGCCCTCCGCTGGACCCGTTCCAACAGGTCCATGTCCTTCCTGTGCTGAGGACTCCAGAGCTGGACACAGTGCTCCAGGTGGGGCCTCACGAGCGCAGAGTAGAGGGGTAGAATCACCTCCCATATATATAAAGAAAAAGATGTAAAATCCATCCTAAACTCTTACATTGCTTTCAGGTGGTTCTGTAGGTGATCCTCCAAACAGGTCTGCTCTGGAGGTGGCTTTGCTTCTTTTCAGTTCTCAGGTAACAGAGGCACATCTGCTTCAGATGTTAAGGCCGGGAAACCCATTCGTAGGTAAAAATGCATGTTTATGGCAAGGAGTCCAACTCCAGCCCTTGGAGTGAGAATGTTGCTCACTCAGTACCGCTGCTGTCATGTCCAAAGCCTTGCAGGCAGCTGCTAGAGCTGAAAACAATCCAGATGTGGGGTTTTTTTCCAGTGTTATAACTCTGCCTGTTTAAACCTGGATTGTTAACCAATGACTGGTTTATTGATTATCGGCTTAGCAAATGATGGTTGAAAATAAATGGAACTTCTCTGAAAGCGTGTTGAGGGGACCGCTTCCAGGCGAGGCGATGCTTTCATGATGAGCCTTTTTGCCAGTGGGTGTATACACTCACCTCAGAGAATTGTGTGACCCACAGTGGGTGATGAGAACGTCCCCAGATGGCACAGCCAGCTCTGGAAGAGCGTTCTTGCTGAAAACTGGTGAGAGTTTGTGCTGGGTTGTGCTGTCATGAAGAACCCCACGCTCCCCAGAAATCTCAAATGAGGCATGGGGGAAGAATATAGCAATGTGGACCCAACTCTAACAGACATAGACCCAGGTCACAGAGAGATCAAGTGGCTGGGCAGTGAATAAATGCTCATCTCCAGAATAATTCCCACCCCTAACTAGCCTTCATCCCTCCTGGGCAGCTGCCTTGTATTGGGATTTCCTGTCCATGGCAGGCTGAATTTAATTGACTGATGTTGGTCCTTTCATAAGTAGGATGGTCAAAGAATGAAAGGCTCCCAGAGGAACAGATGATAAAGTTTCAATTTCTCTTTTGGAGCAGTTGCTTTGCTGCTTTGCTGTAAAGTTTTTGGAGGTACCACTAGGAGTTATACAGCCCAAGGTGGCAGCGGAACCTCTTGTGCTTGTGCAACAGATACTGGGATGCTTGGGTACAGAGAAGGGTCCTGGTCTGCTGAGAGAAGGACACTGTTGTTTCTGTTTCACCTTCAGAAATAAGAAAACATTAGAGATAGGACAAGGGAAAATGGCCTCAAGTTGCACCAGGGGAGGTTTAGATTGGATATTAGAAAACATTTCTTCACCGAAAGGGTTATCAAGCCTTGGAATAGGCTGCCCAGGGAAGTGGTTGAGGCACCATCCCTGGAGCTGTTCAAAAGACAAGTAGACATGGTCCTCAGGAATATGGTTTAGTAATTTTTATTCCTATTTCTTATGTATTTTTTTGTCAGAGTTAGATTGATGGTTGGACCAGATGATCTTTAAGGTCCCTTCCAACCTAGACAATTCTATGATGCTATCAGCCTGATAAATTAAGGGCAAGTGTAACAAGGGCAAGTGTAGGGTGCTGCACCTGGGGAGGGATCATCCCCTGCACCAGTACAGGTTGGGGCTGACCTGCTGGAGAGTAGCTCTGTGGAAAAAGAACTGGGAGCCCTGGTGGACAACAGGATGACCACGAGCCAGCAATGTGCCCTTGTGGCAAAGAAGGCCAATGGCATCCTCGGGTGCATCAAGACTAGTGTGGACAGCAGGTCAAGGGAGGTCATCCTGCCTCTCTGCTCTGCCCTGGTGAGGCCCTATCTGGAGCACTGGGACCAGTTCTGGGCTCCCCAGTTCAAGAAGGACAGGGAACTGCTGGAGAGGGTACAGCAGAAGGCTACAAAGATGAGGGGACTAGAGCATCTCTCTTGTGAGGAAAGGATGAAGGACTTGGGTCTTTTTAGTCTGGAGAAGACTGAAGGGGAATCTGATCAATGTTTATAAATACTTAAAGGGTGGGTGTCAGGAGGATGCGGCTGGTCTTTTTCCAGTGTTGCCCAGTGACAGGACAAGAGGAAATGGGCACAAACTTGAATATAAGAAGTTGCAGTTCCTGCTTTCTGAACCAGGGCTTTCACCTCTGGATCTTCTTGAAAAGCTGAGTCTGAAGGTCTCTTTATGACAGATCTGACAGGTGTCCCCTCAGCCAAGTGCCGGCCCCCCCCTTTGCTCTTTGCATCCATACAACCATACCAGAAAACACTTTGGGGGGTTCTCACAGACTCCTTAAATGCACTAGAGATTGGTTAACAGCAGAGCCGGGGAACTTTTGGGCACAGATCCCTGCCACCATTTCGGGGTGTGTTTACAGAGGGGAACCCTAGTGTAGGGAACCCAAACTCTGGAGACAGGGATAGATCCTCATTCCAGGCACCTGACTTCAGAAAATAACAATTTTTACCGATTCATTGGAGGAATCGGTGTCCATCTGTTGCCTGGAGAAGCAGGTTGGAGAACTTCTTCCTGAGCTTGAAACTTTTTCCAGAGGCCCTAGCACCTCCTTTTCTGGAAACCAAGTAATAGGCAGGAGAGAAATCGTTTTCTTGGGAACTTGCCCATAACAGCGGCATGTTGCGTTCCGCTCCCATTCCCGAGGGAGTTTTAAGTGTAGCCTGGGGTTGGTGCCTGCTCCATACACATAAAGCAAGCAAGAATAATGCCAGGGAGGCTCAGAGCTGGTTACAATTTTTCAGCCATACACAATGAAGGGAAAAAAGGGAATCCTTGTTAGCCATCTTGGAATAGCTAAAAAGCCATCAGAGCCCCAAGCTGCAATATAGAAAGGACAGGGAGGATGAAGATACAGCCCATGCTGTATTTTGGAGTTAGCTTTGCTTCAGCTAACCATATGGGTTGCGTGCTGGAAGAGTTTCTTCTTTTCAATGATATTCACCCTGAATAAGTGAGAGGGAGGAGTCAGGTTTTTGGAGAACAAAGAGCTAAGAGTGGGGAGAAGGGATTTGCTCTCTCTACCCCAGTCAGCCCTAGGGCTCTCTCCTAGAGGTAGGTATTATCTGTAGAAGTGGAAGTGCCCCNCTGCAGTTTTTGCTTTGGGAATATAATCACCTGCTAATGCAATTTATTGCCTCGTATATTTCTGTGCCAAGAACATTATCCTTTAAGTAGAGGCTTTGTAATAATAGCCTTTAATTTCCACAACTTCATTGTTAATTTCCACAATTTCTACCTCACAAGTATTAAAACTCTAAGCTCCCCATGAGTCCCTAGGTCGTTTCGGCTTAATGGCCGTAAATCCAGTATTTTCTTCCTGGAGATTCTACTTTCTTAAGGAGCATGAGTCCTCCTATTGCTTCTCAGCGTGGTTTAGGTGCTCTGCTGGGACCACTGGAGTCCGCTGGGGAGTCTTGGTGATTACACCTGGTCCTGGGACAAAATGCTTTCCATGATACCCACTCATTGGGATCTCTGTGAAGTCCAAGGCTTCCTTAGGTGTCCTGTACCAGGACAGGAGCCAGATGACTCAACAAGTGTTGGTGTAGAGCGCAGAGGGCTGGAGGAACCTGAGCAGTGCTGCTGATGGTATGTGCTGAGCCCCGTGCAGCGGCACATGGAATGAATCACAGAATGGGTAGAGTTGGAAGGTACCTTAAAGATCATCTAGTTCCAACCCCCTCGCCCCCAGATGTCCTCTGCCTTTTCCTAGTTCATTGCCTCGATTTATTTCTTCACCAATCTTTGAGGATAAAGGTAAATAGGGAGCCTTCGTGGAGGTGGTTTTTATGTTCCAGAGGAAATAGAACACTTCTTTATGTGGCTTTTTCACATCTTGTCTCTACAACTGTTTTACCCTAGGATCCATTTATTTACTATCACTTTTCATGCCAGAGCCACAAAGGATGCCAGTCCAATACTGTTATCAGCTCTACAACCAGCTTTGTCTTCCTGAATCTCTCATAGGAGGTTGTTCCATCCACCTCTAAATATTGCCCAGATGATAGTCTTCTGGTTTTTTTGTTCTGAGAAACCCTGGGAGGTTCCCTTACAAGGTGAGATAGGTGAAATACCTACAGGCTCCCCAGAACTTCCAGTGTTTTTCTGCAATATTTTGACATTTCAGCAAAACAGAAATATTTTGCTCTTTGTCACAGCAGACAGGGCTGCAGTCACACCCTTCATGGGAGAAAAGCCATACGGCAGGGAGCTAAAGGGATGTATGCCTCTGTCTTTGAGTTGGTGTCCTACACAGACCTGGGGAAGGCCTATTATTGTGAAGATTAGAAAATGGGGATACATCTTTTCCACCTTGTTGCAGGTCTTGCTATTTCCAGAGAGGGAAGAAAGGTGTGGTTGGTCTCCCAAAGAAGTTCGATCATGGATTATTGCATACTGCTTGCCTACGGAAACCAACAAAACTTCATGTCCAGAGGGAGAAAATTTTCCAGTCCAGTCCCAAGAGACCATGGACATGAGTGATATCTCTTATTACTAACATTTTTCATAGAATGATAGAATCATAGAACAGTTTGGCTTGGAAGGGACCTTAAAGATCATCTAGCTGAGGGTGCACTCGATCCCACTGTCCATGTCCCCGGACAAAGATGTTAAACAGCACTGATCCCAGTACAGACCCTGAGGAACACCACTCATCACTGGCTTTCACTTGGACATTGAGCCGTTGACGACGACTCTTTGAGTGTCACCATCCAGCCAGTTACTTATCCACCAAGCGGTCCATCCATCAAGTCCATGTCTCCCCAATTTAGAGACAAGGATTGCACAAGTCCAGGTAGATGGTGTCTGTTGCTCTTCCCTTATCCACCAGTGCTTTAACCCCATTATAGAAGGCCACCAAATTTGTCAGGTGTGGTTTGCCCTTGGTGAAGCCATGTTGACTGTCATGGATCACCTCCTTATTTCCCACGTGCCTTAGCGTATTTTCCAGGAGGATCTACTCCATGATCTCACCAGGCACAGAGGTGACACTCACCAGCCTGTAGGAGCAAGACATTTAACTCTTTGCTTGCTGAAAGGGAAATTTTTCTACTGGATATTGTCACACCACCTGGTACTACGTGGACAAATGAGCAGAAACAGCTGTCACTGGCAGAATACGGGACTAACGATCTTTCTTTTTTTCCTTCATAATTATCTTATTTAGTTTTGCCTAACTAATGCCATTTGGTGGCCTCATACTGTCCTTAACTGGCCTTGTTTCAGTGGGTGGGCTTCTTCTGACCTGTCTACAGCATATGTGCTTTGTAAAGCATTTGGAGATCCTTCTCTGTGAAAGGCACTTTCTGATCCAAGCCAGGGGTTTGCCGGCTGTGGCGTGTGTATCACGAGCCACTTCACAGTAATTTGTGCAGAGGCAGTGGTTGTCATTACCAAATTTGTTACTTGCCACCACTCATGGTCATGGTATGCAGTACGCCCCGTACCGCTCCCCAGAAAAGAATTCCTTGAAAAGAACAAAAATCCCACATCTGAATCTCTTTTTTTGGGGGGGGAGGGCCATTGGTGTTTTCCCTAGATTACAGTTCAGTTAAATATAGTATGAAATGAAAAACACAGTGTAATCATTTGTTTCTTCAGTGTATCTCTCCAGGATTGGTGTTCCTTGCAGCTGCTCCAAAAATTTGATTTTGTCCCAGTTTTATATATTGGTTTTAACGGTCAGAGTTCTGTCTTTCTTTTAAAGTAGCACAATCTACTGATTCAGGGCAACTGCATGGAAGGAGATGAGGTTAGTTTGGCTCATTTTTCCCTGGTGAGATTATAATTTGTTTCTCTAAGTCATGAGTTATTAATCTTCCTAAAAATTATTCCTTCTACTGTGCAAAAGGAAAAAGAAAATGGAGCCGAAATATGCTGGATCATAGCAAAATTCATTGGAAATAATTTTCTTTTAAATAAGTTGCATATGTGTTTCCCTGTTTAGTATTCACCATGTATGGCAGAGACGCTTTCAGAAATGAACTCATTTTAAAAAGAGATAGATTTACACACACTACAATGAAAGCAGTCACTGGCAGTATTGTATACCATATCAAATCAGGGACTGTTGTTACATATTTGAAGTTAATTTGACACTGAAGTAAACAAATCAAAGTGTGTTTATAGAATAATTAGACCGTATTCTCAGCATTGTGGCTACGAAATTTTGTCACTGCCATTGAAGTGCTCTGTGGTTTTATTTGGTTTGTTTACAGAATTCCCTAGCAACACAAAGAAAACTGTCACAATTACATAAGTATAATTGTAATGGTAAAACCTGTCTGTGCGTAATAGTCACAGACCAGCTATATAAATCATAACCAGTGGGGCTGCTTGGTTTCATATTTATGGTTATGGAAGCATAAGCAGATCTATTTGTGTGTTGAAAAGTTGGAAAAAAAAGTCACAAAGATTTATTTATCCAGCTGAAAATAAAAAAAAAAAAGGCAATAGGCTCAAATGTTTTGTCAATATTCTATGTATTTTCCTACAACATAGAAACACAATACTTTTATATAAATAACCATTAATACATGGACATATTACCATGTGGTAACACTCATCTGGTGTTTTCCAGTCATATTGTGTGGTTTTGCATCCTTCTAAAACAAGTGACTGTAAAGACAGAGTAAACTGATAGCAATGTAAAGTTCTTTTTATATCAAATCTTTTCCTGAAAATCTGTTTAGAATGTGCTTGAAGAAATGATGAAGAGTCTAGACTATCCCAAAGCTGAGAATTTACCTTTTTTAGGTTTCTAAGTCAGAGAAAAGAGACCATCCGTACTTTTCATTATTCTCTTTCATGGTTCCTGGTATCATTTGTCCCTTTTGCTGCCTTTCTTCAATGCAAGGCAGAAATAACAAAAAGAGGCAGATGAGGAAAGAGTGAGAGGTGAAGTCCTAGGCTTTTTGAAACCAGTGAGAAGTTTGCCCCTGGCTTCGGTGGCTTCACCTCCCACCACCACCGAGCCTGCTCTGGGACTGGCTGCATACCTTTACTCTATCCTTTGATCTTTTCTGGAGACATTTTTCCCCTTTATTTTAGTGAAAGGATGCTCACGGTCCGTATTTACCGATGGGATTTATTCCCCTAAAATGACATCATTCTTCAGCAAATTACTTCAGAAACACATTCTTGAGTGCCTCAAGTAAAAAAAATATTTGCACGTTGTATTGTGTGCATGAGTGGGGAAAATTTACTCAGAATAGAAATGTACCACAACGTGAGCTTTCCCTCTCTTTCTGTGCCTGCCTTCTGAGAATCTGGGATCCCTATAACCCAAGAGTCTTTTTTTGTCCACACTGGCCTTTCTGCTCCAGAAAATGACGTTCCTAGCTGTCTGCTCAGGTTTCAGGGCTTCCTGTGTTGACAGTCTATGGCGTAACCCGGCTTCAGCTTGGGACTGGACTCTCCACAAGTCATAGAATCACAGAATGGTTTGGGTTGGAAGGGACCTTAAAGATTATCTAGTTCCACCCCCCTAGGCAGGGACACCTCCCACCAGACCAGGTTGCTCCAAGCCCCCTCCAACCTGGCCTTGAACCCCTCCAGGGATGGGGCAGCCACAGCTTCTCGGGGCAACCTGGGCCAGGCTCTCACCACCCTCAGAGTGAAAAATTTCTTCCTAATATCTAATCTAAATCTACCCTCTTTCAGTTTGAAGCCATCACCCCTCATCCTATGGTTCCCCTCCCTGATCCAGAGTCCCTCCCCATCTCTCCTGGAGCCCCTTTAGGGACTGGAAGGGGCTCTGAGGTCTCCCTGGAGCCTTTTCTTCTCCAGGCTGAACCCAGCTTTCCGGGCTGCCAGCATAGCAGCAACCATGTAGCCAATTAGCCAGAATCTTTCCCATCTTTTCACACAGTATCCTCCTCATGATGGGTCTGAACTCCAGGAGATATCCCAGCAGACAGCAGTGGACACAAGGCCACTCTTTAAACATTACACGTCTGCTTCTCATTTGCTCCAAAGCCCTTTCCCAATTGTAGTCTGACGAGGATCCGCATGTCCAGCTGGTTAGTTTTGAAGTTCAGAGTTTCTCCCATCTGGATTCCCAGTAACGTAGCATCTAGAGCCGAGCTTTGCTTCAGTTCCAACCTTGCTGGGAGTTTTGGGAAGCACAGGTAATGTAGTCTTCTCCTAGAGGTGGCAAGTTCCTAGAGTGGTAGATAAAGACAGTAATTAACAAGTGATTCATCTGTCTCTTAACCCTTTCCCTTTTTGGAGAAGAGATGCTACAAACACAGAACTGGAATCTCCTGTGTTGTTTACTCTGTTTATCAAGATTATATATAAAAAAAAAAAAAATCAATATCTAATTTTTCTATTACACTTTAGCACTGCATCTTCCTAGCCCTTCAGAATCATATCCTATTGATTCTACCTTTAATGACTTTGAAATTTTCAGTGATTTGTTTGTGGAGAATACTGTGCCTGATATAGATTTCCCCGTGTTAGTTTAAACGCTGATAGTATACTCGGTGAATTAATGAAATAAAAATAGCTTTGTCAATAAGCAAAAGTGAAGCCACTTCCAACGTTTGGTCTGTAACCACTGCTTTCTGCAGCTGCTGCCTACACAAAATTAGTTGGCGGGATTAAAGAATATATTCCTCTTTTATCCCATGTTTGAGTACTTGATCACAGAGGCATAGTTTAATCCAAACATCAATAGCACCTCATCAATTCAGTCAGATGCAGCTGTCAAAGTGGACTTTTGGTTTGTTTAGAGCTTTGCGATTTATCCTTTTTTAAGGTCATAGAATATTTTCTTTGATTTTTGATGCTGAAATCTTTCTTAATCTTCTAAACTTGAGAAACATCTGTTAAGATTTAATGGGGTGACTTTTGTCTTAAAATTGGAGCTCGTTCTTGCAAATCTTCGGTTTGGAAAAAAGAGAAGTACAAACATCTATTCCTTAACAGTTATAAGCCCTGCTTGGTCAGCAAGCGATTAAACTAGTTAAAATGGAGCAGCAGGCAGCGCAGTTGGCTTTAAGCAGTGTTTCTGTGGGCTGTGATTTCAAATTGGGTTTGTTTCACCTTGGCATTAGCCGTTTCCCTTTACCGTAGCTGAGGATCCGAGGGGCAGATTTCTGAGAGCTTTCAAATAATGAGACAGAGTGATGTAACTGAGTGATGCAGAAGCCAAAAGGAATTTAAGCTGCATTCTTAAGCTTGGGAGGTTTGGAGCACTTTGGAAGAATGTAGCAGTTAATATGGTTGGAGGTAAACGGCATCTAAAAATACATGCCCCTAAAAACATACAGACAGCTGTCACGTCTGCTGCCTGAATATATTAGTCATTATCCTCATTAACAGATGCAAAATCATCCCTGTTTTCATAATGTAAGCATTTCGTATCAGGTAATTTGTAGTAATTTTTAAGGGGGCTGGATTCTTCAGCTCCCGTGTGAGTTGGGTGTTTTGAAGCAGGATTCAGCTGAGAACCATGGGCTCAGGTCTAGACATCCTCCCCGTGCCCTCTTTCACTTTCTTACCTACTACAGCCCAAGATTTGCCAGGAATCCAGCGCACGGATAGTGCTTTTTTTTTTTTTTTCCCCCAAAGAATAACATTGCCTCATCAGCTTTTTCTGGAGCTGATAGCCACGCGTGTCTAATAAGTTTGATGTGAGGTCTTGTCTTCTTCTTCACCCTCGTTTCAGCGGCAGCGTTTACCTGGATGCGAAACACAGGATGTGGCTTTTGGGATATAAT
>JAHREE010000368.1:393890-421361 GCA_033628505.1 Tringa tobata
GGCACAGGGCAGAGAGGTAGTCTCCATAAAAGACGAGTGTGTGCAGTTTCCATAGAACATCCTCCTTACCCTAAACTGTATAACAAATAATCTGTGGTGGCAATGGGATTAACACATTTGACCCTTAATGGCTCTGAAGGAATAATTGTGATGTCTCGGGTCAATAATTGTGTGAAGCAAGGAGGATTTGCTTGATGCACCATAACGTCTCCTTCAGAGCCATTCATCCCTTTTGAGGGCCTATGAACCATTTGAACTCTTTAAGTCGGGGTTCATTATGCTCCGTCCTCTGTGTGGTTAAGACTTGGTAGGCATTAAAAGTAAACTCCTGGGTATGTTGGCAGATCCTCTGATTCGGTTCTAAGATAACATGTTTCTGTCTGATTCACAAATATTTTTTTTATTTTTTATTTTAAGTTGAAATGAGGCCTCCTCCTCTCCTGTATTTATATGAGCTGTCGCTCTGCTGGTTTTCCATAGAAAGGGGAAAGAGGGGGGGAGTTGGGCAGAGTTAGCTTTGGGGGTTTTCTTTGAGGTTTCTTCTATAAAGCTCGTTTCTATATGGAATTATTTCTCTTTTAGCCCTCTCTCACCCCTCCTGTCTGCGTGTTCACCAGATAAGGTTGAATAGCTTTTGAGTTTCACTTTAAGGAAGGTAGGCCTTTCTGATGGAACAGATTAAAAATATTCTTACCCTGAAAAATACATCTATTTTCACCATCTGTTTGCAGATATAGTTTGATAATGAGAGAGAACAATTTAGATCATTCTGAAAAGAATACGCTGAATTAATGTAAAATTAGCTGTGTAAAACTTGTGGGAATTAAATGTCACGTATATGCAGGAAACGCTATTGGTCTTAACACGTGCTCGAACAACAAGTCTGTCCAGCATATAATTATTTTTCTGGTCATTTTTCTATCGTAGTTGGCATTAATGGTTCTGATTCCATAATACTTTGTACTGTATCTGTCACCTCAGTTGATGTAAATGTGTATTATGGATTAAATACTTGGCAAATTAAGGACCTCACCCGGGAAATGCTTTCTGCTGGGGGTGGTATTTGGTCCTCAATAACCTTTGACTTCCCAGGCTTCTCTCTTGGGAGGGAAACATTTGCAACTCTCACTAAAAACGTGTTCAGCGTTTGGGACCGAAACCTTGGAGGAGCCAAAAGGCAAACACTGCCTGAGCGCAGCCCGTGGCTCCGGGTGCGGAGATGGGCAGCCTTTCTCCTAGAAATTGGTGTCACACGGGTCTCTCCATCCCCTGCGGGCAGCAGACTGACCCTCTCATTTTACTGTCCGAGAGGAGATCTTCTCAGCGGGGTGAGGAGCTCTGTCTTTTGCTTCTGGTGTGAAAGAGGTAGCCACGTGCTAAAAGCCAAGCATTGAGTGGTGGAACTTTGTCCCGGCACCGATATTACAGCGGATTAAGAAAAGTCTCCTCTTGAAATCTGCCACTTTTTATTTTGTGGAGCGTCAAAAGCACGCGTAGCCCCATCCAAGAAAACATAGATGAAGTTCCTGATTTACACAAGAGTTTCCCTGTGGAACAGCCTTGATTCAGCCCGTTCCATTTTCCGCAGAAACCACACGGGAGCAGTGTGGTCTAGCCTTTGAGGAAGGCGCCGCTCCTCTTCCCTCTGCTGACTGAACTTACCTGTCAAGAGGATGTCTCCGTCCCAGATATAAGGACGCAAAACTGATGACAAGTAAAAGGTATCACAGAATATCCGTCTTTCACCTTGCAAATGCTCCTTTGTGAGAAATCAGCCTGTCGGTACGGGCTGCTCGGAATACTTGCTATATTGAATGAAATAAAGAATAAAGACTGTGTTTTGTGCTGCTACATTCCACGACTGGCGAATATGAAGTAAAACAGAAGAAAAAAAAAATCTCCTACGATTACGATGAGTCCATTAGCTATAATCAACTCACAAATGGAAGATGGGAATATTTCCTTTCATCCCTCTGACAAGATGTAGTTTCCAAGAAAAACGAAGAAAAAAACCCAACAAACACTACCTTGGAAAAAATCTTCAATAGTCTTTTGGGTGAAAATATGGGTGTGAATAGTGAAACGTTTACAGGCTTTGTGTAGGCTTACAAATTTTGAAATTATTTCAGGCTGAGAATCTCTGTGCAGGCTTTGCACTATAATTAATAACTTTGCTTGTCAAAGGTAAGCACCGGATCCTTCCTGGAAGGTCAGGAGTTAAGTACGGTGGTGCAGAGGAAAAGGTCTTCGTAGCATCTGGTACTGCCAGGAAAAGAGGAGCAAAAGGTTGCTGTTGTGTTTGGCCCCATCGTATGGACCCACAAGATGGGAGCCCCGCAGCGTGCTGTAGGGGAGACCCCCTTGCTGTATCCACAAGCACAGATTGTTTGCCTGGGGCTTGTTATGGAGAAGGAAAGAGCTTTCCTTCCCAACCAGCCCATGGCTAATGCTTTTCTTTTCCGCTTCCGTAGGCGTTGGCCTAGAGGGACCCAACGCTCAAACTCCTGGCAACACCTACACAGGCCTTCCAGAAGAAACTGGCCTACAAGCCAAAAATAAAGTGTAGAAAATAGACCCGGGGGTAGCTGCTGCTGGCTTCTCCCTGGCTGGGGGAAGGTAGACCGGAGCACTGGTCAAGAAGGCTTTCACTGGGAGAACTGGGAACCAAATGGCAGGTCTGAGGAGGTGCAGGTGTTTGCTGGTTTAAGGCCTCAGGGACCGTTATGGAGAGACTAGTTGTGGGCATCATAAATTTGACTTCCACCTGGACTAAAATTTCAGAGTTGTAGGGTAAATTTTTAATGTTTAGACTCAAAACCTTTGGTCTTGTTACTTGCTGGTCCTCAAAGCCTCAAGCGATGGCATGGGGTGAAATTCCTGCTCAGCTACTCCAGTCGGTGCCTCGTCTGCACCACCTGATCCCCAGCGCTTGGCAAATACCAGCATCAACACAACTGGATGCTTTGTTCTTACTGTCTTTCCTTCCTCCCAAAAGTAGCGAACAAGGTCAATGAATTTTTTTTTTTTTAAACTGAGATGAAGGATTTTATTTCGATGGTCCCCTAGTCCCTCTTTGTCTGTGTGTGGAAAGGAAGACCTCCTGTTGTTTTGATATGACGGAGAAGGTCACTTTTGAGGCTGCTTGTATTTGGCTGATGACAAAAAGGGCTGCAAAATCTGCTGTTTGATATTTCCAATGAAGCCCTAGTTCTTGGAGTCGAGTGTGATGTTGTTTTGTTTTGGATGCCCCCTTTATTTAAAAAAATAAACAAAAAACCCCAAAGGATTTTGGTTTCCATAGATATAGGGGTGAAGTGTGGGAAACTTGCAGGAAACAGACTGATTACTTGTAAACAAAAAAAGGAAACTAGTTAAAAAAAAAAAAAGGAAAGCAAATAACTCCAAACAAATACAGTAATGATCTTAAGTTAGTCTTGCTAACTAACTTTTTTGCTGAAAAACAAACTAGGACCTTTATTTTGGCCAGACAGTAGTGCTGAGTTGGGTACTAAAAGATAGAGCCAGCCAGATTTCTAAGATCTTCACCTCTATAAATATAATGGCATATAGATGTTTCCTGTAATGTTGAATTTAACAGAAACCTTTGTGCTTTTGGGCTGCTGTCAGACATAGGTAGGGTGGAACCATGAATCTGGGGCCTTTCTTTCCACGCGGCCATGACTAAGGCATTGTGTCCTCCTGGAGGATGAGCAGTATAAAGAAAAGGAAGGAGGAAAAGAGCACATTGGACCTGTACAGGGGAGAGCAGTGAAAACCCCAAAAGGAGGGAAAGAGTTGAGAAAGTTCAGCAAAGGCTCTAGATGACATCTGGTACTCTTCTGAGCTGAGACAGCCTGATTCCTCAGGAAAAGAGGTGAGTGATACCACCGAACGTGTTTCACTCAACAGAGTCAAAATGGTGATGTCTGCTGGATACCATGGGGTTGCCGTAAGAAATGAAGCACGGTCTGTCAGTGCCCTTAGAACCTGGCCACCTCTCGGGATAACATTGCAAGCATCGTCTCCTCTGACCACAGCGTTAAATAGCACTCCTCAAAGCACTAGATCCCAATCCAGCCCTTTCACTAGAGCTGGTTAAATTCTGCGGTGTGAAGTACATTAAGGAATTTGCAGCATCTGTTCCTGTTCCCAAAACTTTGAAGAAAAATCAATTTTTCGGTTCTGAATTTCGGTTCTGAAACAAGCAACCGAATGCAATTCCTGTATTTGCAAAAAGGATCAGTGGTGGCATACAAAAGAGTTATGTCAACAATTCCAATCCAGAATTGGGATTCTAAATCAGAAGATTCAGAATTCGGGATTCTCCCGATTCAGGTACTAGAGAAGAAGGCTCCTGGACATCCTAGTGCTGCCCCTGTTCTGAAGAGGACTTGGGCGAAAGCCTGGCTTGAATTGAGATCCTGGGACCAGTATTTGGAATAGCTTCTTGCAATAAATATACTTGCATTACTCAGAAGTGCTACCTGGGGGGGTTCAACTTGCCTACAATTCCAGCCTGTTTTTGTCAGGTTCCCACCAAGCTTGTTCTTTGAGTAATTCTTCCCCTCCCCTCTACCCCTCCTTATTTTAATGGAATCATTCATTTTGAGGACAGTAAGGAAAAAAAAAAAACAATAAAGTGAATCTCTAGCAACCCCATCCGTCTGACACTCGCAAAGAAAGCAGCTCAAGGTGCATTGTGTTGGCTAAATTTTACTGCCGGCCAGCTATTTGGTGGTTCAAGAAGTTCCTGATAGTTTGACTCTAATTACAAATGGAGCAGACTCTCAAAGCATATAACAAGAAGATCACTGGCAGTCAGCAAGAGTTTCTTCAAGGAAAAAAAGGCTCTGTCACTTCAAAAGCACAATATTCTCTTAAAAACGATAAGTAAAGATGCGATCAATGAGAATACACGGGAGATATGATGTTTCATTAACTGTAGATTACAGTGATCTTTGTCACCTCGCATTTGAAAAGCAAGGCAGGGAATCAGCACATCGTAATTTAATAAAGATAGGGTGAGATCCTTAGCGTGTGACCTCATCTACCCATTTTTTGGGTAAAGCTCAAGTTGCTGGGACAGATATTTGAACAGGACTGTACTATTCTTCCACTCTAATTTCCAAGTATGGACCAGCATCGAATGCAAAGGAACTTGTCCAGGATTAGTAGGTTCTCAATTAATTTCCTTCCATACAAAGCTGTCTTGTTGCTCAAGTTTTAATGAAATGAAAATCATGTCCAATAATTTATTAGGGATATGGAAGATGTACAAGAATTGAAGATTCAACAAGGGTTGAATCTTCATACTGTTGAAATTGGCATAAATCCACCAAAATCAATGCAAGGGAGGTATCTAGATTTACACCAGCTGAAAGGATCTGCTCTCAATTTTCTTCACAGTTTTTATGGCATTCTTCCAGCCCGAAAACAAATAGTGAAAAATAATATATGGCGGTGTTATTAGACTGCCCGTATCTCAGTCGGCATCAGGAAAATAGCTGCATAAACACACATAATGTAGGTGCCATAATCCAAGGTGAGAAGGGAGAAGGTGTCCCTCTGTACCTTATTAATTCTTCCTGTGACTCGGAAGCCTTGATGCATGGCTGAATACTGCACTTTTTTGAGCAAAATGCAGAAGTCTGAGAGCATATGGCTCTGGCGGCTCTGGAGTTCTGGCTTCTGTTCAAGGGGGATCCCTTGTGGACAGTGGGAGAGCTGAAAGGTGAGGGAAATCGATCCAGCCGAGTCTGTTGGTGGAGAAGGTGTTTGGAGCCCTGAAACTTCCCTGGAAGCGCAGAGCAAAGACATGGAGGGCTAATGATGCGTTTTGAGCTTCAAAGGCAGTGGGAGAAGCAGAAGGAACCTCGGAGGCGCTTGCGGAGGTGAAGAGATCCCGAGGAGGAAGAGGAATGGAGGTTGGGTGCGACTGTAGGGCTGGCTGAGCAAGAAGGGCTGAAGAGAGGGAGATGGAGAGAGACCATCCAAGTCAGAGGAGGCAACGTATATAAGGGAGGAAGGTTCTTGAACTACTAAGATGACTTTGACCTACCCCTGAGAAGTGGCAGAGTCGCATATATGGGTGTGAATTGTTTTGCCTGAGTCTCTAGATGAAGCAAAGAGGCACGTGGCTTTTGCTGGCATCAAAAATGAGAGTGTCTAACTGGCTTCGATGGCCTGTTCCTTGAGAGGACAGGAGTTGAGCCAGAGCATCCCTGAGGTTGGGAAAAGAGCCTTTCTCTGCTCATGGGACATCAGGGTGTGGGGAGCAGAAAGCAGCTGGACCTCCAGAGGTCCCTTCCAACCCCATGTGATTCTGTGACCTCCCACACTTAATTAAATCTTATTTCCAAAACAAGGTAGGAAGCCTGGTTGGAGATGACCAATTACACACAGTTCTGTTGCCTCCGGTCCCAAAGTCTGCTGAATTGGGGGGTGTGTGTGTGTGTGTGTGTGTAAACAGCATTTCTCAGCCTTTTTCCTCCTCTTACCCACTATGGCCAGAGTTAATGTTATTCCAGTATCTCATGCTGGTCTTTCCTCCCCTCTGGAAAACTGTTGCACAACAAATCCTGACCTGACCCTTGTGGGGCACCGGTGCTTTGAGAGCACCCACCCACCTGGATCCTTGGATATTGGGGCTTACCCCTGGTCTGCTCCCTAAGGGAACAAATTGGCATTATCTAGCCTTAGGTCTGTGCTAGCCTGTGGTTTTTTGGAGGGTTGACAGTGACTTGGAAGTTTTACACCGTGACACTGAGGATCTCTGACCCCTCTTCCATGTTTTTTTTCCAAAAAGTGAACTGAAGCACAGAGTAGAGGTTTAACTTGTCTTTCGTTAAGGAGCTCTGTGTGGGAGAGAGGGTAGATGGTGGGGTTTTTTTTTTCATTGCTTTTTCTGCTCCAAAGCACATCTCTGTTTTTGGTTTTGTTTTTTTTCTTTCCCCCTCTGTAGCATACCACAGTCTGTTTCAGCAAGTAGTTTCTTCTGCTGGATGCCTATCTTAAGCTCTTTCAAAAGTAATCCTCCTGGTGTAGAAATTAGTATAATTCCCTGCTATGAGTAAGTGAAATCTGGTAGTACAAGATTTTAGTGACCTTAGATGTATCTCTTTACACAGATTTGCCTGCGTGCGTGCGAGTGCATACATGTAAAATCACGCTTTTGCGTGGCTGAAATCTTCAATTGCTTAATAAATGGGGAAAAATATTTAATGCTTTATTTTCATCAGTGACTTCATCCGAAACAGATCATCATTAGTTTTATGATTTTAATTGTATTGAGAGTCCTATTATAACCTATTGTTTTATTGTATTAGTCCATTAACCTGTGGGCCATGGAGCAGGAGCGGAAAGCCTGTTCTTCCTTCTGTACCAAGTAATTTAAATAGAGTCTTCATTGTACTTTTAATGTTT
The DNA here is from genome assembly GCA_033628505.1 of Tringa tobata. Classification (NCBI taxonomy): domain Eukaryota; kingdom Metazoa; phylum Chordata; class Aves; order Charadriiformes; family Scolopacidae; genus Tringa; species Tringa tobata. Next base: position 401,313 of record JAHREE010000368.1, read on the forward strand.
TTTTTAAATCACGGGAGTCTAATGTGAGTCTTTTTTCTCTCAAATGTCAGGAGCTATGAAAACGCAACTCCCAAACCTTCTGTTAGCCTGAAATCTTTTTGGTTTGAAACACTCAGGGTGGCAAAAGAGCTTCAGGAACCACATTTGGTGCTGCGTATCTGTGGCCACATGGCTTTGATCTGGTGGAACAGTTATGAGGGGCTGTGGTTTTTGCTTAGGATTTCCAGCACGTCACCATTAATCAAATGTTCTGACAGGGCTCTATGAAGAGGCTGATACATGCTCTGCTTTCTAAAATGTACATCTGGCACACTCCTGTCGTGGCCCAAGATGCAGAGACATTCACCAGTGGCTTTTCTGGTGGTACTATATATGGAAAGCCCTTGGACATCACCAGTAACAATGACAACATAATCTCAAGGATAAGCGATGGGCCAGCTGAATGGAGGTGTTTGTCGGTTTCTTAGAAAGATTGCAACACTTGCAAAAGGAACTAGGGATTCCTGATGCTTATTTTTCACTCTGGCTAAACTGGAGTTTAGAGACTCCAACTTCCTATTGGGATCATCAGGATTTAGGATCTTAAAATGGAGGGGAAGAGGCAGGGACAGACTTCTACACTTGAATTCCTTCTGCATGTTGAGAGTGTCTTCATTTTCTTAAGCTTCAGAGAAATGTATCATGAGATAATATACACAGAATCACAGAATGGTTGGGGTTGGAAGGGACCTCTGGAGATCATCTAGTCCAACCTCCTGCCAGAGCAGGGTCACCCAGAGCAGGTTGGACAGGAACGTGTCCAGGTGGATTTGAATGTCTCCATGGAAGGAGACTCCACAGCCTCTCTGGTCATCCTCTTCCACCCTGAGCAAATACAAGCAGGTAGGTCAGGGTGGAGGTGGACAGGATGTCCTGCTCCGTCCTGACTGATGACCAGGAGTTAGGGCCTGTTGTGCATGCTGTTTCTGAGGGAGATGGTTTATGCATCAGGGGGAGAGAAGGACCTCGATGTCAAATGCCATGCAGCAAACCAGTGGAGAAGGGGTAAGAGGGCGTGTGAGTCAACAAAACGAACAGAGCTCAGCAGAGAAGTGGAAGTCTCACCTCCCTTTTTTGCTTAATCAACTGCAGATGGTAGCAACTTGTAGTTATAACAACTGTAGTAGGGTACGGCACAGCATGGACAGCTTGGTGGGACTCAAGCGTTTAAAATGATTTAATTACTCTCCCCCCTTCTCAGTCATGCACCTCTTAAATGAGTTAATAAACAGAAATGCTTACCCCGCTGGGAATACCTGGAGGCTACAAGGGATGGCCATCGGTCTCCAGTGGTTCTGCGGTGGGCGTTTGAAGGGGAAGATACAGCCTGGGGTATTGTTGGCCTGGTCATCCAAGAAGGGTCTCCCATCCTTGTGATACGACGGTGGGAAGGTTGAGGTGGGCTTTTCGACTACGGTGAGCAAATGGCAACGCAGCTATTGCAATCCACGCTGTGCAGTTGCAGTGGAAGAGCTGGGAAGCCTTTGGAATCTTCTCAGTGTGGGAGTTCAGTGCGGCGTGGGGTCAAGCGTGGGGTTGTTAAAGGTCTTTGGAAGAGAGGTGGCAAACGTAGCTGTGATCTGTCTTTTGCCCCGTTTCGTTCCAAGCAGCTGCCCGGGGATCATGTCAGCCCTTTCCCTCCCCGCAACAAGGTGGAGTGGCTTGAACAATTCCAGCTTTCACAACTGTTCCTTTTCCATGAAGAAGGGCTTTTGACCCTTTTGTATCCCAGAGCTGTACAAAGGGGCTGTCCTCTCTATTCGGTTTTGCCCTGCTGCTTCAGTCCTTCAGAAATGTCTCATTTCCTTGCCTTGCACTAGAATCTTTGATAGGAACGATGTCTTTTTAAGAGGTTTCATCTCAACTAGGAGGGTCATCTGAATCTTGCACCCTGACCCAAAGCTACCTCCTTTCTTGGTGTCGCTGTAAATTTATTTTTACTTTGTTTTCTTGAGTATCCAGCAAAGTTATAACCGAATAAGCTTAGAGCCAACTAAGGCTGTTCCCAAGCAGAGGTACTACAATGAGGCTGAGGTTTGTTTAGACCTGATGAATTAACCCCATCAAACTTGCCTGCCGTTCTAATCAGGATGAAGGCAGAAATGGCTGTCATCATAGTGTCTGACCATCCTCCTGGAAATCACCATTTGCTAAAGCCCCGCTCGAAATTTACTGGAAAAGGAATATTGAGAGGCTGCCTAAGAGGATTTATAAACCCTCCTGAGCCTATTCTTTCTTTTTTGCTCTTTTATTTCAAAGCCACGGCATTTGCCTTTCTTTTTTTCCAGGTCAGAGTAAGTATTTCTTTCTGTTTAGCGGACGCCTTAGCACAGCTTCAGCATTTAGAGGCCAGCCCTGTATCTGCTGAAGCCACCCATTTCTAGGTGTGTAGGAGGGACCCACCCCTTCGTGCTTGCCTTTGCTTTCTCTGCTCTGAACTCAACTCTCTTTAAAGAGTGCTCAAACTTCAGTTCTGAGTTATCCAGCCACTATTTGCTCAAGGCACTTACCTCATCATCAAGAGATTTTACACCTCTCAGTCTAGGAATTTTGAAGCCTCCAGGACTTTGTTTGAAGGGAGGAAGCACCGTTATCTCCATCTTACAGAGAGAGTTAAGTGACTTGCCCAAATTTCCTCCCGTGTTTAGTGGCTGGGAAGAGCAAAGCCTCTGGTATCTCACGGTGACTGTCTCCATCCTTGTCTGCTGCTCCACTCCGTGCCCTCTACTTGTGGGAATAAATACTTGTGTGTGTGTGAAAAAGTGGGGGGGAGCTTTGTATCTTGATAGAAGCGAGCGGTTGTTTCAAGCAATATGAGGGACAGGTCTTCCCGTGTACCCTTGTGAAGTACCATCATTCTAGCTTACGGAATAATTTGGATAATTTGCATTGAATGCTACTATTGAGGAAAGAAAGTTAATCCATCGTCATTGAGGGTATTAAAGTATTATGTGCATGATGAGGGGAAAAAAAGAGTAGTGGTAAATAATGAAGCCACCTGGTAGGAAAAGTATGAAACAGAATATTCATTTTTCTTCAATGGGAATAACAGATGACAAAAGTGAGGCTTTCTTCAGATTGTTTGTTTACAGAAAATTCATATCCACTGAGACTGTATGTTAAATTCGCTCTCTGATGTTAGTGTTTGCCGGATGCATGTGGCCACTAGAGTATGTTCTTATGATCTCACCATTTATTTACCTTGATACAAAACTCCAATTACTGTCAGAGATGCTTCTTGTTAAATATGGTAAGATCTCTCGCTTCTAAGAGTGTGAATATGTATTCTTTACTCTAGGGCCACACTGAGCAGGATGCTAAGGAACGAAAATACTAGGGACTTTGGTGCAAATTAATTAAAAATCTAAAGATAACAATGTAATGAAAATAGTTTGAAGAAGTTTGGGCTTTAGAGACAGATGAAATTTGGAAGAGAAAATAATACAGTTCAGTGTTTGTCTTTCTGTTTAGGAAGTTTTTCCAAAGCTTTGGTTTTTCTTTAACATAGCTGTAAAGTCTAGTGCTTCCAAAAGCTGAGGACCCATCGCTTTTATTGGAGTGAATTCTTGGTAATTTAACAAATGCTCAGGGTGGTTGTTGCTGTGGTCTCCGCAAACATGCGGAGTCCTCAGAAGCGTTGCGTTATAAAAGTCCTCAGTTTTTTGTTCTCGTTGTGATTCGAGGGCAAACTGCCACAGGTGAGGGGAAAAATAAGAGAAACTGAACCATGAGAGGTGAAGAAACATGAGTAGAAGGGGTTTGGTGCAAAAGTCATGTAAGCACAGCTGCGGGGTAGACCTGAACCCTTTGCATTATTGACCAGATGTGAACCCCTAAATCTCATCCCTCAATGGTAGTTTGAGCTTTAAATCTTGCTGGTGACCCAGAATGCCTTCCTTCAAATACTGACTGCTCACTAATGGCAAATTATTTTTACGTGAGGACCTTGTACTTTGGGAGCATCTTCTAGACTCCAGGAATTCCACAGTGTTGTGCTGTCACAAAAAAAATGTTGATTGACTCAAGGGGAGTGGCTGAAGATAAGCGACTCCTGATTAAACATTGTGATGAACAGGAGTTGGGGACATACAAATATCTACATATCTACAAATATGGACATATCTGCAAGAAAACAGCTTTTTTGGCAAAAGATCGTTCTGAGTATCCCAGGTTCCAAACCCAGTAATAAGCAAAGAAAGGACATTTAGGTAAGAAGGAAGATCAGGAAAAGATAAATATAACTTTGCCAAAAGTATTTCATGTAAATCTCTTTGGATCAATTCCTCTTTATAAGACAACTACTTTTTCAAGCAAAAAAATTAGTTAGATCTGCTATATTGCATCTTCAGAGGTCTCTGTGGTGTGACATAGGCAATACATAATTTAAATTGTTAGGGAGGGAGGTGCTAGAACCATAATGTGGGTCAGAACTGGTAAAAGAGATAGCAGTTATACTAAAAGAGAGACTACCATGCTGAAAGCAGGCTGCTGTAGGAGGGGCTCATGAGTGAGTTTTGGCACTGGATTTGGTTGAAGATTTTTCTTTAATGATGCTGGCATAACAATTGGGGCGTGCTTGTATTGATAGGGAAAAATGAGATGCACTGGCGATATGGAGGAGGCCTTAAATCGCCCGTGGGAAAATTAAGATAAGTGTGAGAAAGTATGCAAAAGAAAAGGAATTAAAGGTACTAGCAAAAAATGTAAAGCTACACTCGAAAATACCCTATATTCCATTGAAACTCATAATTTAGAAGTAGATAAGCAGGGGGAAGACTGGAATGTACTATTTGCTACGGGATGATTGAAAAATGTGAAGTTTCTCTGTAAATGGTGTTCTCAGATGAGAGAAAGGTGATCTACCCTCCGTAGATTACCCCACGTGTTAATTCTTGCCAACCGTGTTCAAGAAGATGAATTTGGAGAAGGGTTCCTGGGATTCTCGGGGTTTATCTCCCTGTGGGAGTATAACTTGTTTAGCCTCGTGAAGGCAAAGCTGAAAGGGAACAGAATTGTCCTAAAATCGAGAGTAAAACCTAGGAAAATGCTATGGATGAAGTGAGAGCTAAAAAACCACCACAGTGAAGCAAAACTGGAAGAACTTCAAAATCTGGGTTTAAATGCCCAAAGGAAGGGGAACAGACATATAACACATTTAGTCTAGAAGCTAGAAGGTGGTTACTGGTCATGAAAAAGGTTAGTCTCTGGAACAGCTTTAATAAGAACGGGATGTGCTTTCTGGGCCCTATGCCTACTCCAAGGCCTCCAATACAGTCTTTAAGGATGAAATTCCTATGAGCTTGTAGCCCACCCTTTGAAAATAGCGTAGTGCTTTTATCTTTTTTAGCTGAAAAGCTAATAAATAGCTAACTCCCGCTTCATCTGGTTATTGCAGGTGTCTTGATTCCTGCTTCTGGAATGATGTAATCAAAAATGATGACATTTACAGTCATGAGTGGTCTAGTCTTTTCTTGGATGTTGGCTAACATTTATGGTCCTCTGGCCGGGTCAGCTCCTGTTATTATTACCACTGCTGGTTTTGAAGCTGCCTTTTTACCGTAGAGCTTTAAAAAAGGTTTTGAGATGGTGCTTTCAGAAAAGAAACTACTCTGGAGCTGTTGAAGTGGGTAATTTTGTTCGTCTTCCTATTTTTTTATTTTTTATTTGGGTTTTTTTTTTGAGTCTCCTGTCGCCTTGCTCAGCATCTTTCTTAAACAGCTGGTGGAGTTTGTGTGACAACTGGGACTCGAGCAACATCGTCTTTCTACCAGAAGCAATTGACTCTGTCTCCAGCTTTCTGCCTTGCCTGGGAAAAGATCAGTACCTGGATGAAGGCCAGTTGGCTGTAACCGAACCCCTTCCACAAGAAGATAAAAAAATGCCCGGGAATTTATCCATCCACAGAGCAAAAAAAAAAAAAAAAAGCGAGATTTGCTGGTTTTCCCACAATTGGCCAAACTGCCGTTACAAACAGAGAGAAACTTTTAGGCAAGAGTGATAGTTTCCTGGATAACGTGGTGATAAGCACGTTGCTGATACCTAGAGCTGGAATTTTTATAAAGCACGTCATTCTGGCTTTTACCTATTGAGGCCATGGGAGGAGCTGTGTAGATTTCCATGAAAGCAGAGACTGAGTAACTTCTGAATTATTTTGAAAAATTCCAGCTCAGATTGAAAGAAAACCTGACATTTTTTTCAAAAATTTTTTCTTAAGGTATTCAAAGAGTAGGAAAAGCTTTGCTCTCCGTGGTGAGTAAAACATTTCTGTAAGGTGACAGGTAAGAAAAATGCCAAAGTGCTTCTAATAATAATTAAAGCAGTTCCTAAGCTTTACTGATTTATTTTGTTAGCCTGAGCTGTATTTGTGCGTTTGTTTTATTTATCACAGAATGTTGTAATAACAGTATCAAAAGAATTTACGGCGGGGCATGCTACTTTACTTTCATCAAAAAAAGTTACAGCAGGTGCTTTGAATTTACTGCAGATGGTGGCAAATATTTGCCTTATTATAAGGTTACACTACTAGAGCGTCATGACTGTTATTTAGTAAATTAGTTCATGATTCAGGTGGTAATATCTGTTAGCTGTGGCTGGCAGAGCTCTAGTGAAACAGCAAATAAGCCAAGTACTCAGCCAGTTCTTGCTCTTGAAGCAAATTACTTGTTTTTTCTTTGGAGAAGCAAGATTTTTTGGTTAACTCTCTCATGTCCCCCCTCCCTACTTGGTTGTGAGAACTACTTTAGCCCCGCAGGACTCCCACCTCCCCATGAGTCAGTGGGGCCAGGCTTTTTTCAGTGGTGCCCGGGGACAGGACAAGAGGAAATGGGCACAAACCTGAATATAAGAAGTTCCACCTAAACATGAGGAGGAACTTGTTTCCTGTGAGGGTGGCAGAGCCCTGGAAGAGACTGCCCAGAGAGGTGGTGGAGTCTCCTTCTCTGGAGACATTCCAACCCCTCCTGTGCAACCTGCTGTGGGTGGACCTGCTTTGGCAGGGGGTTGGACTAGATGATGTCCAGAGGTCCCTTCCAACCTCATATTATTTTGTGATTCTGTGAAGTTGTGCCTCAGCACCTGCAGGACCACTGACCTGCGCTCAGTGGGGTCCTTCATCAGAGAGATCTAAGGTGTTTAAGAAGAACCTCACTTCATCGAATGCTGCCTTCTGCACCAGGCCGGGAACCCCAGCCCAGCACAGCAACAAGAGACCTTTTTATCTCAGGGACTCTCCTCTTGCACAGTAGGGTGAGGTAGGGGATGCAGAAACCTGCACGTGAGAGGTCTTTATGTATGAATTTGAGACAGAGGGGCAGGGAAGTGGCTTTGTCCCCTGGGGTTGAGTAAGTGATTGTTTTGTGGGAGATTCATCACTGTGGTCTCAAAACAAATTGCATTTCGGTTGCCAGGTGCACTAGTAGGCCTTAATGGCCATGATCAGCTTCACCTGAGGCCTCCACCACACCCTGAAGCCTAGGTGTGCTCTTTAAGCTCACTCAGGGACTGAGCTTTGTTGGTGGAGTGTTGATCTTCAGCTCAGCTGTAGTCATGTCTCTCTGGCTGTGGATGCCCTTGGTCTAGATCCTGGCTTGCTATCTGGGACTCGGTCCACCGTGGACTTCCCTGGTGATCGCTGGGCTGGGTCTGATCCTGACTCTGATTTGTGCTCCCAGCCTGCCCATGGAGCTGCCTCATCCCCACAAGCTCTTGGGTGACCCTGGCTGCCATCCCGGTGCTGCCCTGTTCGCCTTGCTCAGGTATGGTGGGGCTGGGCGTTTGCTGGTGAGGGCCTGGCTGTGGGATCCTCCTCAGATCCTGGCTCCCTGTCCTTCAGGGGTGGCCCATGTGGCGCTCTGACGTTGGTCCAATTAGTCCTGCTCATTAAAAACGTTGTGTATGTTATCAGCAGTGCTGTTACACCTGGTGTTGAGCTTAACACGTCAAAGGACGTTCCTGCATCCCATCTGAAATGACATGAGGGCCTCTTCATGAGGTAATTCTGGGCAGATCGGGAGCAGGAGGTGCGGCCCCTGGCCTCTGATATCGAGCTCCATGGGCAGGCTGGAGAGGTTTGAACAGCTCAGATAAGCAGCTCAACTCTTTTCAGACTGGAAAGGATAAATCTCTTGGGAGCACCGAAGGCTTAAAAGACCTACTTGAGGTCTTCAGGCTTGTCCCCGACCGAAATATCTGCTTGTCGTGGAGCTTGATGTCGTAACTGTTGAAAATCACAAAGTTCTTTTCATTCAGTACTGCGATAGGGTAAGAATTGTCCTATTTTGCTAGCTTGATCTTATGCGTGAGATAACTCTGATGCTTTTTGGTGTGCAGGAGAGGCATTAGAAAACGGAGGGGATAAGAGGGGCCTAGACTACATTTTGAGATAAGATCAGAGTAAATACTCCTCCTTAAAATTAGTAACTGCGTGATTTGAGATATTGGAGCACTCGCAGCCATTTACTGAGCTCCTTTTGGGGGTAAGGGAATGTGTAAAAGTTAATCCAGTTCCACAAGAAGTAATCTTGTTATGAGTTAATGCTGGCAATTTCTAGGTTAGTGGATGTCCACGAGGAATTATCCGGTGTTTACGCTATCTAATGCATCTCTGTGTTATGAGGGAAGTGGGATTTTTGATCCACTCCTCTTGCATGTTTTTCAACAGAACAATTGCCATTAAAAAAATGTATACTTTAGAGAGTTTTAATTATGTTAATTATCACATATTTTGTTAATAACGTTTTCTTTTGAAGACACCCATTAGAGGTTTTAAAGTGTTAATTTACTAGAAAATCAAATGGGAATGCTGTTTGAAATTTCCTTTTAAATTAACTTTACTTACTTTTATGTCCTAATTAAATGGAGATAGTAGTATTGGTGGAAATATTACAGAACTAGGAATTAGTGCTCAGATATTTTACTTAATACCAAGACTATAATCTTAATGTAATGTATCTTTTGTTCTAATCAACACATAGCCTTTGCGTTTAATTTACTGACATGTTTTGATCAAAACATTTAAATAGGAACATTGATGCAAAGTAAAGCTATCTTAGCAAGAGAGCCTTCTGATACTGTTGAGCTCCTTCTGGGTAATAGGTTCCCCCTCATCTTCACCCCCCCTAGGATCTGTAATCTCTACTGGAAAAAGTGTTGAGGGGGTTTTTTTAGTATTTTAGCATTACCTCATGGTGTATTAGGTAATACGCAGTGACCCCTTAGACTTAAAACAAACTTTCCGTAGTGTTTGCAAAGCAGTCTGGGATGTAGAACTCCCTTCAAGGTTGACTGCTCTAATGCCTGGTACTGCCACAACCACCTAATTTGCCTATTGCATAGGATCTTTACATTGGCGCATGGATGCGTTGCATTGATATGGCTACTTCTCTGCAGCAAAAGAGATGGCATGTTTTTTTGTATCAATAGAACCATGTTAACATGGCATCCTGGGGTGCATCAAGAAGAGTGTGACCAGCCAGTCGAGGAAGGTCATCCTCCCCTTCTGCTGTGCCCTGGTGAGGCCCTATCTGGAGCAGTGGGTCTAGTTCTGGGCTCCCCAGTTCCAGAAGGACAGGGAACTGCTGGAGAGGGTCCAGCAGAGGGCTAGAAGGATGATGAGGGGCCTGGAGCATCTCCCTTATGAGGAGAGGCTGAGTGACTTGGGTCTTTTTAGCCTGGAGAAGAGAAGGCTGAGGGGGGATCTGATCAATGCTTATAAATACTTCAAGGGGATGGGGCCGGTCTTTTTTCAGTGTTGCCCAGGGATAGGACAAGAGGAAATGGGCACAAACATGAATATAAGAAGTTCCACCTAAACATAAAGAGGAACTTCTTTCCTGTGAGAGTGGCAGAGCCCTGGAAGAGGCTGCCCAGGGACGTGGTGGAGTCTCCTTCTCTGGAGACATTCAAAACCCACCTGGACACGTTCCTGTGCAACCTGCTCTAGGTGGACCTGCTTTGGCGCGGGGTTGGACTAGATGACCTCCAGAGGTCCCTTCCAACCCCACATGATTCTGTGATTCTGTAATAGAAGCAGACATACTGGAAAAGTAAGTAAAAAAAACCATCCTGGCTAAGCAGTTACCTTATCTATCTTCCTGCAACGTCGGTCTGTGGGTCAGACCTCGTGACATCTGTAACCCAGCAGAATAAACCTGGAGTTCTGCCTCCTTGCAATGGAACCAGGTTTACACTGTATGGCTTGACTTGCCCCGACCAGTGTCTCCTGCTGGGTTTTTCCACATGGTTCAGTGCCAAATAGAAGAAGTGGCTGTGGAGGACTCCCTGGTTATTCCAGGGACGCGCAGGATGCCTGGCAAGAGAACTCAACAGGCTTTATGTGCAGTTCATGCTTCCCCTGGCATCACCAGTGGTGGCATCTGTTCATTGACATCCGCCCACAGGAAGAAAGAGGCATTCTGCAGTACTTGGTCTTCGTGTAGCATTTTTTTCCTCTTAAAGTCAGCACCTGACTTCAAGACTAATTCTACCCCTTCTACAGGAGTAGAATTCACTTGAAAGCCTCTGAAAAACCTGTTTGGTATTTTCTGTTCTGCGTGTATGGCTTCATTTCTGCTGTTGCGGGAAGAGTTGTGTACTGATAGTTGGGCTCGTGGCTGTGATGTCTATGAGAGGCTGAAGAAGACCCAAGCGGAGTGATGAGATGGGTTGGTGACCACAGAAGGGGGTGCTTGTAAAAAGCAGTGCAAGCTGTGGAAACCAAACGTCCAATTTGCTCAGGAGGGGTAATTTGAGTTACTTTTAAATAGTTAGCTTTTATGGTCAATTGGGTACTGCCACGCTACTAGTAATAAGCCATAAATCTATTTGGTATAATATGAGATCATTTTTTAAGACTCTCAGACTAAATTTTCAGGTAAAGAGGAGAAATTGAAATTTATAATCCATACCATTTTTTGTGTAATTGTTATTAATAAATTAGCAAGAAAGAGGCAGCAGATGGAATGAATTGTTGTAGTTCATTAATTTTATGATGGCTTTCTTTGCATGAGTCAATTACGTCTGTCATTGTATCTCTAAGCTGCAGTGGTGGCCACAAGAAAGGGCACACAGAGAGGGACAAATCATCTTGGGGGTTTCCTGCTTTCTGAGGTGGCCAGAGAAAATTCAGTCTCAGTTTTTCACCGATAGCTTTGGTGAAGGCATCGGGCCCCCAAAGCAATCGCAGTTCTTAATCCTCACTCCAAAGACTGGGATGGAGAGATGATTAGGCTCATTGTGTGCGTGCAAAACTGGGATCTTCTGTCTAAGACAATTAGCAACTCTTGACGATGATGACAATTTCTAGAGTTTGACCTTGGTGTGCCTTCAGGGTCTGGGGATGCGCTAAGGAATGCTTTCCAAAGACGCCGTGCTGCAAGTTGCAGAACAAAAAAAAGTGCCCGTGTGGTTAAGGACAATAGGAAAGAAAATTATACTTGTGGTGCCTGTGGCTCAGGAAAGCTCCCTTTATATATGGCCTTGTGACTTCTTTAATTAGAAGACACTCTGCCATCTCCTGAGCCCCTCTGTGGTAATATGCTGATAAAGTTCCATGTGGAATGTGGGTTGATTTGCTTTACCTTCAGACCTTGTATTCTCAACTTGGAGATAGTGGTTGTTTTTCTGTCAGGTGTACGCTTCACTTAATGACTGTAGTTTATTACCCAGTAGGTCATATCCTGTATATTTTAAGAACAAACACCTCGGAGATTGTGACTTGGTGGAAGGAGGTGACGTGTGTCATTGCTGTTGTTTTCACTACAGCCTTGTGGAAAAACTAATTACCTTTTCATCTTGGTAAATTCAGAGGTCAGTTTACCACTACTATATCACAACATGACAGGGAACATGGGTAATTAGGTAGGCTGTGTAACCTGGATATTCCATGGATCTCATTACATCTTATTTAGAAAGGCTATAATTTGATTGGTGGAAAATTAAGGCATCTCCTCATGGGTCATTTTATCTTTCTGCAATAATAATTCTTGGCTTGATTAAAAATTGATCCAGTGTCTTAAAGTGAATTTATTATTGCTGCAATCTATCACCCACAGACAGATAATCTGGTTCCCATCTTTATCTGATTTGAAAAATCTGTCACTTATTATGTGTTGTTTTTTTCCCAATCATTTAAATTGATGGTTTGCTGAGGCAAGGCGTGCTACCATAGGCTTCTCGGAGAAAGCATGTAGGAGACGTTAAGCCAGTACTTTTTACTGCAAGGAATCTGATACTATGTCTAGTATTGATTGGAGCTGTGTTGTGGCATCATTTTCTTCGGGGGGGTGGGAGGGGAGAGAGAAAAACAAACAAAAAAAATCCAGCAGAAATTCTGGATGCAGAGCAATAAGAAGGACAGAGGAGAGATATCGTTGGAGAAATCGGTCCGCGCGTGCGTAGCACCGGGATGAATTGATGAATTCCTGCCTTGTGTGTGGCAGCTTCTGCTGAGGGCAGATCTTCCATCGGGCACCTTGTGCAGAGGCATGTCCCACCCTACTGGCTTTCAGGGGTACTGAACCCACAGTTCTGGGCTCCCCAGTTCCAGAAGGACAGGGAACTGCTGGAGAGGGTCCAGCAGAGGGCTAGAAGGATGATGAGGGGCCTGGAGCATCTCCCTTACGAGGAGAGGCGGAGGGACTTGGGTCTTTATAGTTTGGAGAAGAGAAGGCTGAGGGGGAATCTGATCAATGCTTATAAATACTTCAAGGGTGGGTGTCAGGAGGATGGGGCGGGTCTTTTTTCAGTGGTGCCCAGGGACAGGACAAGAGGAAATGGGGATGAACTTGAACATATGAAGTTCCACCTAAACATGAGGAGGAACTTGTTTCCTGTGAGGGTGGCAGAGCCCTGGAAGAGACTGCCCAGGGAGGTGGTGGAGTCTCCTTCTCTGGAGACATTCCAAACCCACCTGGACACGTTCCTGTGCAACCTGCTCTGGGTGGACCTGCTCTGGCAGGGGGTTTGGACGAGGTGATCTCCAGGGGTCCCTTCCAACCCCATATGATTCTGTGAATCACACAGCCGTGCACCAAAAACCTGACCACCTCAGGTCAAAAAAGCAGGAGGAAGCAAAGGTGAGACGGAGGAAGGGCTTCACCAGAGTCACAGCTGTGGGAAATATTTTTTCCTCAATTGTCTGCCCCAGCTTTGGTGAATCTTCTTCAGGCTTCAGTTTTCATTTCATTTGCTCACGTAAAAGCAGAGTGTAAAATTCTGATCGGGGAAGAGGGATCCGCAAATCATTTTTAAAAGCATCTTTGTGAAAGAAATGTTGCAGTAAACACTGCATTAAGAATATTAAAAGTATTTGATGCATCCCTAACTTTAACACCAACATTTATACACAATGTATATTATCTATTGAAAAAAACACCCTATTTGTGGTATAAGCATTAGAGAATCACAAGGATTCCGTGGAATTTTAACACACTTTCTTTCCACTTGTCCAAAATATTGTAAAAAAAAAATGAGGTCATATTCATTCCTGCCTGGGAACCGAGCAGATCCAGTTGCATCTATACCTATGCTTAGAAGTGAACACGGGCAACTATTACATATGGTCTGATTCCTGCAGCTACCCTGGAGAAAAAAAAAAGGATGAAAGAGGATTGTGCAGCCAGCCTGTAAAGGGGGAGGGGGTGTGTGAGAGAGAGAGAAAAGGAATGGTTGTTAACAGTCCTGTTGTGTGTCTTTAGACTGAGGCAAAAAAGGTGTTGGGGGGAAATAGAGGCACACAGAGATTTTTTGGTTGAGTTTCTTGAAGCACAGTAAAGCCCGAGGCAGCAAATTTCCTATTGCTTAAATATGGTGGCTCTTATCAGGTAAAGAGACGTAGTTCTCCTCTGGAAGTTTGCATGCAGAAGGTCATCTATAAATTTAGACTGAAAAAAAAAAAAAAAAAACTGGTAGAAAATAATTGATGCAATAAACCTTTGGTTGTGGAAGAGAAGCTGGCTGACATTCTAGCCTCGGTGTAGTTGATGGGAATTTTGCTGCTGACTTTGTAAGGCTGAAATTTCACCGTGTCTGTGCGTGTTGTAAAGTGTGTCCTTCCCAACCTGGTATAGGCTGACTCCTGCCAGCCCCATCCAAGTCAGTGCCCTGCTAATTCAGGGCTGAAATCCCAAAATGTTTTTTGTTTGGTGGGCGTTTTTGTTTGTTTGTTGTTTTTTGGGTTGGTTTTGGTTGGTGGTTTTTTTTGGTCACAACAAAGGTCTAAATGATTGCTGCATTAGCCATTAGCACAATCAAAAAAAGAAATCACTCTGTTCCTTCAAAGCAGGCTGTGGGGCACTCCTGCCTTTATTGAAGGGAGCAGGCTTCTCTTATTATTATTACCATTTATTAAGGATTTTAAATGTGGGCTGCAAAATTGAATTGGTTCTATTTGTGTTGAGCAAGCACAGTCAGCTCCCTTTCCCTGCCTGTGAAGGTTGCATGTAACCTGTGATGCCAGATACTGATCAGAACAAGAGGTGGGACTCTTGGAAGTGAGGGAAATAGCCTTGGTAAATGAAGTTTTCCTGCTGATCCTATCTGCTCAGTCTTCAGACCTTGATGTCCTGTTTCAGTTTGGGAAAGAGGCTGCTCAGAAAAACATCCTTTGTAGCTTGTACAGATGTGTTGAAGTGAGGTCCTGTAGTCCAGAGGTGTGTAGCCTTCAGAAGGGCATTGTGATGGGTTGGGTTTGGGTTTTCCTGGAGTTCAGAAGCCGGAGCCTTGGGGTGGCAGGAGCTGTGTCTCCCCAATACCTGTCTTGCTCTGATTCTGCTCCCAGCTCTGGACCTGTTCACAAGGTGCTAGAGGTCCACCTCAAATCACAGAATTGTCTAGGTTAGAAGGGACCTTTAAGATCATCAACCTAACTCAGATTTAAAAAAAACCAGCCAAAAACAACCACACAAAACCCCACATCATTTAACCATGTCACTAAGCACTATGTCAACCCATGTCTCCACCACTTCCCTGGGCAGTCTGTTCCAAGGCTTAATAACCCTTTCAGTGTAAAAAATTTTTCCTGATATCCAATCTGAACCTCCCCTGGCGCAACTTGAGGCCATTCCCTCTTGTCCTAAACAAGTGGTGAGCTGCCAACCTTTGGCTTGGGTAATGACTGATGGCAAGGGAGAAGGTTGCTTGAAGGAGAGGCTTCCAGATGTGTGATCCCTCATTGATTTGCTCTCCTAACGCCTCCCAAGTTACTGTTGACACAAAAGCTGTTAATACTTTCCCTGCGTGTTCACTGGTTATTGCTTGTCCATATTCCTTATAATTAGACCTGACTACAGGACTGGAACATAGTCTTCCAGTATCTGAAGGGGGCCTACAAGAAAGCTGGAGAGGGGCTTTTTACAAGGGCATATAGTGATAGGATGAGGGGTAATGGTTTTAAAGTGGAAGAGGGGAGATTGAGATTAGAAGAACTTCTTTGCTGTGAGGGTGGTGAGAGCCTGGCCCAGGTTGCCCAGAGAAGCTGTGGCTGCCCCATCCCTGGAGGGGTTCAAGGCCAGGTTGGAGGGGGCTTTGAGCAACTTGTTCTGGTGGGAGTTGTCCCTGCCCATGGCAGGGGGTGGGAACTAGATGGATTTAAGGTCCCTACCAACCATAATCATTCTATGATTCTATAAAAGCCTAAGGCATTGCTTTCTTTGCAATGTGTCCCTAGCAATATGTGAAAAACTATCCAGATGGGTAAAGCTGTGCATCATCTTAAAACAGAAGAGCTCAAGCTAATGGACACGGGGTGGGTTTCCCCTACAGTGTTTCACTGAGGTTAGTAGTTGATGCTGCTTGTTTGGTCTCCTTAAAAGACAAATTTAAATCTAAGCTAGGCTTAAATTTCATATGTTTCTATATACTCATAGAGGTGTACATGGAATAAATGTCCCTAGTGCCTGGAAGGCCCTGAACATATACAGTAAATGCAATAGTTACCCTGCTATTTTAATATTTACTCGGTGTTTCCACACAAGAAGTGACACCAGCAGAAAATAGGACCAACAGGAGTAAGGATAAATAAAACAAAACTATATATATAAAAAATATAAAAAAATAAGTGACCTGTATGAGGTTTTAGTATCCATAAGCATTCCAGTGAGGCACTGGAACAGGTTGCCCAAAGAAGTTTCGGATGCTCCATCCCTGGAAGTGTCCAAGGCCAGGCTGGATGGGGCTTTGATCAACCTGGTCTGGTGGGAGGTGTCCCTGCCCAGGGCAGGGAGGTTAGAAATCGATGATCTTTAAGGTCCCTACCAACTGTAATCATTCTATGATTCCATTCCTTGATACATGTTGCAAGATCAGGCCACAGTTGTGCATCTCCTTTTTGATTATTAATGGGTTTTTCTACTGCCACTTCATTACAAGATATTTTTTTTTTGTACTTCGTACCATTTGGGCTGAATCTGGATTTCTGTCACACTTACTGTACGTGCAAGCACATGCCTAGAACGAAGGAGTCTTGTGCCAACACCTGAGATTCCCAAGGCAGAGCTGATGTGCTTAAACGCTCTTCTCGGTCACCTCCTGCCCTGCCGACTGCTCAGGTCCTTGTTCCCATGGACCCAGCAGCCTGGCTTTAGGTGCAGTCCTGCTTGTGGCGTTTGAAAACGTGCTTCCATTGGAAAAAAATGAAATCCCGTGTTGTTAAATGCAGGAGCTGTGTGCTGGCTTTAATCTCGTGCTCCAGACACGCTTGTGCTCTGTTCCTAGCAAATCTGTGGAATTTTGTGTAGCGGGTGAGTTGGTCGGAGTGTCCAGGCTCTTGCCCTGTGACCGTGGGAAGAAGTCAAAGGTCTTCAGTGGGAGATTGCTGTGCCCACGCTCTTCTCATCACGGCATCGGTTCCTTGGCTTCCCAAACTCTCCTTCAGGCTGTTAGGCGATTGCTTTAGAAGGTGTTGCTCTGCATTTTCACTTTCCTCCCCTCTATCTGTGATTTCCTCGCTAAAGAAATGCCCAAGCCCATCCATCTCCTGTCTTGTCTAATTAGACGAGCCTTCTCAATCATTATCGGGTCATTTGTCCCATCCGTTTCTTCTCGGGAGCCACAAATGAGGCAAGGTTCTTGCTGTATTCGCTGCCAGCAGTGATACTGGAGAAGAAGGGAGAGGGGAAAATGGTTCACGGGGTATTGATGCAGATGCTGGCACTGAATGTTGTGTTGTATCTGAAACCAAATGGTTCTTTTTTTTTTTTTCTCTCCTTCCCTTTATTTATAAATTTCCCTTCTCCTTCTCTGTATTTATGACTCTGTTTTCCGAGCGTGAGAACTAATTACCGTGTTGCGTCGTTTCGTTTACTCATCCCTCACATATGAAGCGTTTTCTGTGCTCGGAAAAGACCCAACTGCAGGAAAATCCAGTAAACTATGTATGAACAAAAAAAAAAAAGTGATCCAAGCATGGATACCCAGCACATTGGGAGCCGGGTGTGCTCCCTGAGCAGAGGTAATTCCATTGGGGCATCGGTGAAATAAAGTGGTTTTCCACGTAATATCAAATACTGGGAGAGGTACCAACCCATTCAAGGTAAAACCAAGTCTTGTATCTACAATCTTAGATGCTGCTCATAACTGAGATACTGATCTCAAGTTATTTAATATAGCAGGCATAAGGGTTTGGGTTTTTTTTTGCAGGGGGGGGCAGGTAGGAGAGAAAAGAACGGGAAGGCATTGTTAATTAGGAAATGAAGCGTGGGAATTTGTAGCCTGTAATTTCACAGGAGCACACAGTGCTGCTTTTGAGGAACAGCTATTGTAACGCCCATATAAACCCCCTGAAATGCCAAAATAAGCCTTCTTGCTGGCTCCACAGATGTTCTGAGGGGTCTGATACACGCAAGGAAAAACTCTGCATCTCCAGTCCCCTCAGAAGCATCTCTTTGGCACTGTACCACCTGATGTGTCTTGCTAGGATCCTTTGAAGCCTTTGTAGGTGTTCTTTGGGATCCTTCTGGGATGCATATAAACTAGTAAACAGTCATTTTGTGTAAATACAACATTTTTCCAAGTGTTATGTGGGACAGAGAAGATTTTCTTGTTGAAGAGACATCCAACCTGTGCATGTTTGCTGCGGGTTTTTCTTTTCCTTTCCCAGATGGCTCTTCAAAAAGAATTTTGTTATGAAAATACACAGTCAAAGAGCAGTGTTAGGACAGGGCAAGCAGCTGGGCTCTCCAGGAGGCATGGATGGTGGTTCACAATTGGATGCTGCCATCCCTAGGTGGTCTTTCTCCTTCTCGGTTGAAACTCTGCCTCTCTTATGATATTTGGCTCTAAGAAATTAATGCCATTTTGTGTGTACCTCAGAAAGTGTGCTGCAGCTCCAGAGCAGAAGTGGAATACTGGATGACAAAGATGTTGGAATGGAATTCTGTTGATCGTCTGGTCCGACCTCTTGTTGAAAGCCTTGGATTAGCTTTTCCAGAGCCCTGTCAAACTGAACCTTGACTGTTTCCAGCAGGGGGGATTCCACTAATTCTCTGGGCAACCTATTTCAATGTGTTATTGTTTTCATGGTGAAGAATATATAATTTTTTAAAATTTTTATTTATATGTGGAGAATTTTCCCTAGAGCATCTTAGTTATCTGCATAGAATTTCCTGTTATCTTTGCCTGGGTGATTGAAGGGACGTTTTACAAACTACTTGGATCCATTTGAAGAAATGTATATTATAAATGAACACATTAATTGGAAATGCATATTTTAAATGAACATTCAGGAAATCTTTGAGAATGCAAGTAGACTTGACCATGGTTTGAAATTATATCCAGGCCAGCAAAACCCCTCATCCCTAAAGCATCCAAGTTCAGTTTCATTTACTAACCATGGCAATGATGGAATGATACTGCCCTGTATGTTACAAAGCTTTAATTCACCTGTTGATACCAATAGAAATATTAACACTGTTTTGTGGCTCTTCCTTCCTTAGCACAATGCGGGCTCGTTCTGTGTGTACGCTCTCCTATCAAAGGCATCCTGACAGTTGTTAAATCTCAAATCTGTTCTTCTTTATTGCTTGGAGTTAAGAGACGTAGGCAAAGATGGAAAGAATAGAAGGGAAAGTTGAGCATTCAGGGAGAGAAATGAAAGCCATTCTGGGGGACGGAGGCTGTAGAATGGGAGACTCACAGCAGCGGGGAAGAGATTTGTCTGAGGGAACAGGCAATAAAACCCCGTCAGAAAAGTGTGGGGAGCGGGGCAGAAGAAGAAATGGACAAAGGCGACCGTAAATTGATTCCTTGGCTTCCTGGAGATATGCAATCCAAATGATTAACTGCAAAATCTGGGATTTGATAGATTTGGTGTGATAGAAGAAAGATCACGTCCTACTAATGAAGCAATGCGTGCTTTGATTAATCTTTTTTTTTTTCCTTTTTTTTCCCCCTTGTACGTTTTGATTTTTGTCTAAATACATCACGGCCAAACTCGGTGTTCGCAGGATTAGGTCATTGTAGATGTGAAATCCTTGCCTTTGTGCGGCGCTGGACTAGGAACACCGTTGCCTTTTGTCAGTCCATTTCTGAATGGCTAATGGCATTGCATCAGCTGTGCAAGAACTATGGGACTTGATTTTTAAATGGATCAAGAAGGGGTATCTGTTTAGAATTTGATGGCGTTTAATCAAAATACTGTAGTAATAGGAAGGATGAACTGTTTGTGTTTTAGCCCTCTGTAAATGAGCCTATGCTTCATCTTATTGGAGAAGTGGAGCAGACTTAGGGTAGTTTCGAACCTTGCAACAGCTGCCCGGATTTCTGCTTTCCCTGAGAAGTGAAGGACAAGATGGATTTATGTTCTACCTGGGGAGAAATGGGTGGCTCTGTAGTTGGAGAATTACCTTCCTCCTGTGCTTTCTCCTCCCCCCCCCCCCTCCGGAAAACTGGGTATTTAGTAATCGTCTTCATACATCACTGGCTCTGGTAGGGAGGAGACAAAGGGTTACTTCCCACGAGCCCTGCCTCAGTGGGCTGCTTAAGCCCAGGACTGAATTTCTGGGGTGGGTTTCACAC
>JAHREE010000368.1:430886-441930 GCA_033628505.1 Tringa tobata
CAAGGCCTTTGTTCCAGGTCTCCTGCGTTAAACCGATGCTAAATGCTGAAGTATCATAAAAAAGTTGGAAAGCAAACCTGATTTCACTGATGTTAAATGACAGGCGCTTTGTTTTCCAGATTTTCTTAATTGCTTGCAGTCAATCTCCTGGGTATCCTTACTGTCTTTTGTGGCTGTTAGTTTTGAGGATCATTGCAACTGCCTTTCAGCCTCGCATCCCACCGTTAGGACTATCTAATTTTCACTGTTCCAGCCAGCACTCGGTCTCCAAAATGCTGGGAACAGACTTTACCTTCACTTGAGCGTTCTCCAGAAGTTCTAGTTTGCACATTTGCTTTTTTCCTTATGTTTCAGAATGTACTTTGTGATATATTTGAGCTCTGCCTTGCATTCCTTTCCTCCCCGCTACGGTATCTGGATAGCTTTTTTTAAGGAAAATCGTGGATAGTTTGTAGGCACAGTTTCCATGTGATTCTACTGGCTCTTCTGACTTTGGGAACGGGAGGATTCTGGACAGTCAGGTCTGTTGATTTTTCTGTTTGGTTTGTGATAAGCGAAGCGGGGACTCAGACCTCATTAAAAATAGTAATAATAAAAAAAATTTCTAGGAATTATCTTTTTTCATTCTGCATGTGAGTGAAAATACAGTTGAAAAGAGAAAGGAGATTTATTGGAAAAACTTGAATTATTTTGTTTTGAATTATTTCTTTAAATGACGAGTTGAATCCAGCATTTTGAGGCCAGAGAACAGATTTTAAAGAATTAAACGTGTTTACTGGTTAGTCAATTCCTTTGAACCCTTTGCAGGAGGCTCCACACAAGCCGTGCCTTCCGTTTCCAATAAAAATTGGTGAGCGTTTCCAAAAGTTGATGTTGATTTCTCGGTGACCTCCATCCTAGGTTGGCAGCTTTTTTTTAAAAAAAAATAATAAATAAGAGCAGGGTGATTTTTAAGTAGCCTGGCAATTACCGTGCCAGTTGTTGCTGATGGTTCAAAAAAAGTCTCTCCCTCCAAGTTTGAGGGAGCCCTGTCTGTTGTTAACGCTCCTGATGAGGCTACGGTGCCTATCTGCTCTGATTCACCGGTACAACCAATATCTGTGAACTCTCTGAGGACGTTCTTGGCAGCTGCAGGACATAATTACCACATTTGAGAATATCTTTTAGGCATTTGGATCTATGGCTGGCTTTTTAGATTGCTCCCCTGCTAACTAATACGTTACTGGTTTGACACAATTGACAGCTGGCTGTGCTGGTGGCTAAAGAACTGCCTCTGGGGCTGTCTCGCAATGAGGTTAATGATGGGCTAGATGAGTTCCCTGCCTTTCCTATACATCATTTACCTGGAATTGTGCTCTTCCACGATGACAAGGGATCTGACCAAATGGCCGTATGTACTAAACGGTGCAGCTATTCCACTGGGCCAAATTTGGGCTTATTTACTGGTTTTTGAAGCAGCGACAACAGGAGCAAAAAATGTCTGCTCTGAAAATGCACTGTTTTAATAAAGGGAAGGACTGTGGAACATCCATTTTGGGCTGGACTCATACTTGTTAACGGTCTGAGCGTCCCTTATCTCTCTCATGTTGTTATGACCCGCAAAGGAGTGTTTGTACTTCTCTCTGCTCTTGGTTTTTCTTCCCCCCCTACAGGACTTCTGGAGCCCGTGACTAATGATGCATCTGTGAAGCTTCTATGTAGATCCCATGTCTGTAAGAGGCTCACACATGGAAGTTTAATAGCTATTTTTCTTGAGAAACTTCATCTGCGTGCAAGGTGAAGAGCAATCATAATGTTGACATGCAGGGCTGGTGTTTCAAACGGAGCCATAGGAAAATAATTATTATATTTGGGGAGGGCAGCTCTAAAGGGATTAATTTTTTTTTGTTCCCTTAAAGCTTTTCCTTCTTTCTGAGATGGATGAAATAGTTAAGCAATTTTAAAAACAAATTCCCATCCTCCCTGATTTAAGATCTATTCCTGCAGTATGTGTAGCGCGGGGGAGATACTGTAGCATTTTTATGAGGAGATAAAATATTGGCTTAATGATAATTTGGCAAAGTTTCAAGATATCTGAGAAGACTTCCTGGAAATTAAAAACAACTCAAATGTAAGAGAAAATTAAGCTAGTGACCCCAAGTACAAAAGGGGAAGAGCTCAGACATCTATTCTTTCCTGCTCCTTGCTTTATTCTCTCTCTCTCTCTTTCTTTATTTTTTTTTTAATCCCCTCTTGCTAATCATCTCCCCTTGGCCCTGGCTGCTCTTATTACAAGGTGGAAGGAACAGCTTGGTGTAAATGTGCTATTGCTATAGCTACACGTGTATAATTTTCCAGGGATTTTATTTTTTGAGGATGGCAAAACTTAAGGAGAAACTTTCCAAATTGAGTATGTGTATCTGATTGGGCTCACTGAGGCCAAACCCTCTTTCTGCTCGCAGCCTGAGGGCTGGGGAGAGGTGCTTGGTTCTTTGGGGAAATTAAGTTCTTCCCTATCCTTGAGCCATTTGTGCCACTTTTCTACGGGAAAATGTCCTAAGTATCTGGAGATACAACGTAGGATGCCCTAGAGGCTATTGTGGTCTTCCTATTGCTGCTGCCTGTATGACAGCATCTGAGCAGACTTCCCCATGATGCTCACTCATAGAGACCTGGGCTGATCCTCCTGGCCATCCTCAGATGAAGACCTTGATTTTGTGATCTGTATGGGTTTTCGGTCAGGTGGAAAATCAGGTATTTTCTTCACTTTCTTTCTATCACTTAGACCTCTTGCAGCGTGAGGAATAATTCCTCCTTCCTCCAGCCATTGATCTGATTGCTGGGAAGAGTGGATGGTGCGTTAATTAGAGACAAGTTTCTTGGTTTGGGTTTTCAGGAGGATGGAAAGAGGTTTTGACGTTTCAACACGCGGAGCCAGACGCACCATTGACATGTTTCACTTAATCACTGCACATCACTCAGATGGTGACAACATTTAATTTCTGCACAGCAGACATACCGTGAGAACTGGCTGTGCAGAGGCTGCACGTCTTATTTTTAATCCTTTGTATGATTTAGCCTTTTAGAAAATCGCCAGGTTTTAAACTTTTGGTAACACCACATTTCTGTTTTCTTCCCCGTGTTTCTGGGAAAGGCTGGATTGGGATGGAGCACACGAAACGGAAACTTGTGAAAGCTAAGAAAGTGAGGGAAAGGGGATATTCAAGAAGTGAGAATCAGAGTAGCATTTGGTGGTGGTGTTGAAATGTGTGTATGGAAAAGGCTTCCAGTCTTTATATTACAGGACACTGCGGGTGTCACCTAAATGTAACGGATGCTCGAGTCTGCAGGCAACCTGAAACAGTGACTGTTGGGGGTCTGACCCACTGCCTTTAACTCTGAGATCCACTGTTGCCTCCTCAAGTGATTTGCTGAGCTATGGAGCGTGGAGAGGGCTTGTGGACCATGCCTGGAGCCTAGAATAGCTGAAATTTTGTCTCGGGGAAAGGCAACTGGTCCTAAGAAAAGCTCTGGAAATGCTAGTCCCTGCAGGTCCGAGCTGCGTTGCTGTGATACATCAGCCTGGGGTCTGCTGCCATCGTCCGTGAGTCCCTCAGATGTCAGCGCTTCAAGTGCTGATGAAGTCCAGCCTTTTAGAGCCATCATTCACAGCCTTGACCCTGGTCCCTGATAAAAGTCAGCGCTGGCTTTCAGGTTTCTTTCCTTTATTTATTTATTTATTTTATTTACAGGCCGACCCCTTAAAAGCAGAGGTCCGAGCCTCGCACTCTGACCTGTTGTTACTTGCCGTTCCCATTCCTAGCCTCTTAGCTCATGTCCTGCCCGTCATCTGGCGTGTTCCAGAACCTCTTTTGGAAACTGCAGTAATTACCTCACCCAGCCTGTGGGGCTGGTTTCTTGTCAAAGCTCAAGTAGCGAAACTCTCCTCTTTTTTCTTTTTTTTTTTCTTTTCTTTTTTTTCAGACACAGATTAGAGAAACTTATGTTTGAAACGGCTTTTAGTCCTCTCCCCTTCTTCATTAGACACTTCCTCTTATGGTGGGCCTTTTAAAGCAAACGATTTCATGTCCCACCGCTCAGGATATGTCTTCTACTCTGGCTTGAAGAACCAGAGTCACTGAGAAGCTTAGAGAAGATGTTGCCCGCTGTGGCAAAAATGCTTCAAAGTTGAACAGGCCGGCTCTTGATGTAGGCTTTCCATAATTACAGGAATGTGTATGCTCCAAGACTCTTGGGTTGTTTCTGGAGGACAATGGGGAGGACAATTTTAGTGGAAGCCTTTGGGAATAAATAGGCTTTGGTCCAAGCCGGTCAAAATGGAAAGGAAGGTCCAGAAAACCTAGACTGGAGTTGGGCAAGAAAGATAAGAATTCACAGTGCATCTCCATAGACGTGTGGGCGTTAGCTTTGTGCTTGCCACGAGGAGAGAGGTCAAGAATTCAATGTGTCTGGACTTTCTCACTCGGTGACATCAGCAAGGTCCATGCAGAGGCTGTCGGGGAATTTCCCCCAGTAATTGCCCTTTACTTCTAAGGAAACACTGAGCTGATGGTTCAGATGCTGAGATAAGCCACCTAACTTGGATTTTGTGCCTGCTTTTTTTAAAGCAAGTCCATCTCTGAGACCTTAAGATCTCTGTAGAGCTTTAGGAGCTTTTACTCCCTTTAAAATAAGGATACCAGCCTGCCCAGCATCAAAAAGAGACTTGAGTCTACATTCTGTCTTTGCATTCTCATGTTGACAATTAATTAAAAAAAGGTATGAACTGAGGAAGGGGAGGAAACTATAAAGACATCAGTGCAATTTCAAAGTCTGGTTGGCTGCCTGCTTTTTTCTTTTCTTTTTTTTTCCACTTGAGGAAATTGTTCAGGGAACCAACTGTATGTCTGTGAATTGGCAACGTCTGTGAAATTTTGGATAATCTCTAAAAATGTGTGTCAGCTACATAAAAAGATCTTGCTTGTGGGATTCAAGTAATTAGGCTATAAGTAATGAGTAATTAAGGAATTAAATAATATTATGGGATTTCAAAAACACTTTTGGGAGGCTGAATGAACGTTTCTCTGCGTATTTTGTTTGCTACTCTCCTGTTTAACAGCATGTAGGTCAAATATTGTGTGTGCCTGTTTAGGCATGACTTTGGGGTGGGGGTCAAAGGGCTTGTTCTAGGGATGCTGGACGTGTTCCCATCAGCACGGGCTGATGGATCTGTGTGCTCTTATTTCGGGCGATGTGGTTCCCTTTCCACCACCCAATCCTTTTAAGACTGTTCTCTCTTTTAGTGGCAAAGGTAAGGCAGGCATATGGAATCATAGAATGGTTAGAGTTGGAAGGGACATTAAAGACCATCCAGTCCTCCACCCCTGCCCTGGGCAGGGACACCTCCTACCAGACCAGGTTGCTCAAAGCCCCCTCCAACCTGGCCTCGAACCCCTCCAGGGATGGGGCAGCCACAGCTTCTCTGGGCAACCTGGGCCAGGCTCTCACCACCCTCACACCAAAGAAGTTCTTCCTGAGATCTCATCTAGATTTCCCCTCTTCTAGTTTGAAGCCATTCCTCCTTGTCCTATCACTACATACCCTTATAAAAAGTCTGTCTCCAGCTTTCTCTTGCAAGCTCCCTTCAGATACTGGAAGGCTGCTATAAGGTCTCCCTGGAGCCTTCTCTTCTCCAGGCTGAACACCCCCAACTCTCTCAGCCTGTCCTCCCAGCAGAGGGGCTCCAACCCTCTCAGCATCTCCAGGGCCTCCTCTGGCCCCGCTCCAACAGCTCCATGTCCTTCTGCTGTTGGTGGCCCCAGAGCTGGAGGCAGCACTGGGGGGGTGTCTCCCCAGAGCGGAGCAGAGGGGCAGAATCCCCTTCCTCACCCTGCTGGCCACGCTGCTGGGGATGCAGCCCAGGATACGATTCCACCCTTCACCTCGTATTGCAAAAGGACAACTTCTGTCCAAATAAAAAAGATCCAACTTCCTCAGCCTGAGGAATCCAGATGGGGTGTCAGGAACCTTGAAGGCCCAGCAGCTTCTGAATATTTGACTTTGTCTTTGCGTTGTTCCCTCTGACTTCTGGGTCTTCAGCAAGGGGCAGTGCTGGTCCCGCTACGGATGCGAGCAGGCTGCCCCGGAATGGTGACCTTAAAACAGGTTAAAAGAAGGAGTTAGATTTTCTCCCTAGACTCCCTATGAATTCTGTTCTTGAGAGGAACGTGTATTACAGATCCACGCAGTAGAGTTTTGCATCTAGAAACTGACACCCGGGACTTCAGATCTCAAAGACTTTGGACGTTTATCTGTTGTAAATGTAATTGTATCTAGAAGTAAATAAGACTCTGCAATTTATAGGCACTTTAATCTCGCACTATTTATGGACGTAGAATTGCTTAGAATAATGCTGCCTTATTTTATACTGATGGCATTGTATTTTTTACTGCTGTAGTAAGGGTTATTTCAGCTGTGAACCTTTATCGGAGTCTGCTTGTTTCTGGAGGGTTATAAACTGGCTCATGTTGTCTCTGAAGCAACATGAACGCTCGAGCTCGGAGGAACGCAGTTAAAAATTTAAGATCCATCAGCGTGCCAAATATTTATGCTTATGGATAAAAATAGAGGACTCTTCCCAAAAGGCGGATGGGTGTATGAGTGTTCCGAAGAGAGAGTTAAAATTAACAGCGGTTTATCTGATTATGCTGTCTGTTGTGTAAGGAGAGAGAGAGAGAGGGTGCACACAGAACTGAACAGAAATACTTC
Source organism: Tringa tobata (assembly GCA_033628505.1). Classification (NCBI taxonomy): domain Eukaryota; kingdom Metazoa; phylum Chordata; class Aves; order Charadriiformes; family Scolopacidae; genus Tringa; species Tringa tobata. The sequence goes on from JAHREE010000368.1 coordinate 437,634, forward strand.
TACGTTCAGAGAAAGTTGCTGTAAATAGACAAAAAAATGAAAACCCAAACCTTTCCTTTTTCTGGGAAGTGGTCCATACGCAGCGCTATTCTCTCACCGGGGCAAGGTGGACGCGTTGATGCCCAGCTGGGCAAATCTCTGGCACGGGGTGGGACTGCAGGAAGGTCCCTTTGATTTTGGAGAATGAGTCTTATGAAGAGCGATTGAAGGAGCTGGGACTGTTTAGTATGAGGAAGAGGAGGCTGAGGGGAGACCTCATCACTTTCTACAACTACTTGAAAGGACACTGTAGAGAGGTTGGTGCTGGTCTCTTCTCACAGGTCATTAGCGATAGGACGAGAGGGGATGGATTCAAGCTCCAACAGGGTAGGTTTAGACTGGACATTAGGAAACAATTCTTCATGGAAAGAGTGGTCAGAGACTGGAATAGGCTGCCCAGGGAGGGGGTTGAGTCACCATCCCTGGATGTGTTTAAGAGATGATTAGATGTGGTGCTGAGGGATATGGTGTAGGGAGGACTTTGTAGAGTAGGGTAGATGGTTGGACTCGATGACCCGAAGGGTCATTTCCAACCTGAATGATTCTGTGATTCTACGATTCCCTGCAGGCGTAATATTTTAGTTAAAAAAAAGGGAAGATTAAAATTTCTAGCACAGAAACAGGGCTGGTAGAAGCCATGTTAACACAAGAGGGAGTGTACCTCCTTTCTAATTCTAATATGCTCGCTTTTAATCAGCGGTGGTTTGCCGTCTCCTGCTGAATAACACTGAAAGAAGAGAGTTGTGGAATCGGGGCAGGAGTTTCTTAGCTATTGTACCCTGGGACAAAAGAGACACGTCAGGTCACTTGAGAGTTAACAGGGGGACTCGGAAAGTAAGGTGAAATGGAGAAAATGCTTTGGATCTTCCTCAACCAGCAGAAAGGTCTCAGCTGTTGAGTCAGCAGTGGAGATGCTTGTACCTAACTTCAGCCCTTTTATCCTTCCTGCTGTGCTGGTGCAGCTGCGTTTGGATGTTCTACGGAGGCTTTTCTCAACTGCTTGGTTGATTCTTCTACTGACTTTCTTCTATTGCTGCCTCCCCTTAAACAATAGCCTGCCCAAAGCAACCATATACATATATATATGTATGTACACACACACCAGCCCCCTTCTGCAAAGAGAACATTCACACTCTGGTGCGCTGGTGTCTTGGCAGGTCAATCTATAATTGTCTCTAAGTGCTTACTCCTGCAAACAGGAACATGGTTTATCTGCTACTCGGTGGCAGTCAGAGATTCTTTCGAAGGAGCGGAGAAAATCAAATAAACTACTTGAAATTTTATCCTTCCTGGAAGAATATACATTGATCAGTGTAAGAGAGGAGCCGGCACATCCCTTTCAGCAAGTAATAGCCTCTGGGAGGTAATTTTTTTGAACCAAATAGGTGAACAAACCCTGGAAAGGGTGATCAGTAAACACCCGAATTCCACTGTACTTGAATGTCAACAAGGATACCATCAATTTTCCTGCTGTTCATTTTTACTGTCTCTATTATTCTGCCTTGTGCTGTCCTTGCCTGAGATGGTGGTATTTGATTGTGTCAGATATTCTTGCTTTTCGGTAAAAGTAAATAGATTTTTGATTTAGGATAATTTTTGTGTAGCGATAGAAGGGGCCGTTTTATTTTCTCCTTCCCATTAGTTACAGTTTGTTAAGATATTTTGCATTTGAACGAGAACTTTTTCCTCTCTCTTCACCTCCTCCTGCCTGTTCAGGCAATGAAGTTGCATCCTTCTCATTTGAAATAGCTGCCTTTTTTTTTTTTTTTTTTTTAAAAAAAAAAAGGCTAAAAGGCTAATAATCCCCCAAATTACAATTATCAGTATTTATCAAAGTAAAACACGGTGTCATGCTGCATTTGATACAAAAGCATCCAGCTGAATATTCTATTAGGTCCTGTGAAGTTAAAAAGAGGACCGGGTTGAGTTATCTCACCATGGGAGGAAAAAAGGCATGCACAATCAGATATTTAACACTCCTTTGCAATTATGGGAATTTTTATTCTCTCCCTAGTAGGGAACATAGCATTTTACTGCAGTGTTTCAAGTTTGCCTCCAATGGTATCTGATAGAAGTGCTTTTATCCCCTGAAGATACAGTACAAAATACAAATCATGATTGGTTTTATCTCAGCTGGAGCTGCCTATTTTCTAAATGAGTTTACTCTGTGCTACTGCCCATCAGGCACATTTTTCATCCTTCATCCCCACTCTTTTACTATAGCTGGGTTTAAGTCCTTTCTTCTGTCCTTTGTTCCTTCAGCTCAGCGAAGTAAACAGCAGGATTGATCTTACACTGCATTTTGGTATTGTTCCAACTGCTCATCAATAGACATGGGCTGGGAATGCACTGACTGGAAAAGAAGGGCAAGATTGAAATTCACTTTTTGTTCTTTGTGCCTTTTAGTGTGCAGCGGAATGTCCCTAATCTGAAAGCTGCTACACTGACTGCCTATCAACATGCAAATTAATCATCAAGTGACGAGTTCCATATTCGCTCCGAGTAAAAGTCTTTAAAGGTATCTGTGGAGAAAAAAAAAAAAGAAAAAAAGAGGGGAAAAAAAAAAAAAGAAAAAAAGCTTTTTTTTTTTTTTAAATGCAGTTGCTGATAACTGGCAAGGGGAAACTAATACCACTCATTTTGCATCTATTCCCTAGTTTAGCGATGAGCCTGATGCTTCGGAAGCATGTAGGTAGAGGGAGAAATCTTTTGGAATCCTGGTAAGCAAGACAACTTAAGCTAAAGATTAACTGCAGTTAGCAGCAAAGCAAAGGAGGCATTGCAAACAAAAGCAACAGCATGACTGCAAATTATTTGTACCTGCTTCTCTGAGGAAAGGCATTAGAAATAAACTTACAGATGCCAAATGCCATCATTTCTCATTTTTTGAGCACATAGTGTTTCCACTTGTAACTTTTCCCTGGGGTCTTGAAGGATTATAATTGAATTTGGGGCTGTAGCCAGAATATACAGTACTACTCTGTTTTAATATCCATTGACTTTTATATGGCAGTTTGATAAAATGTTTGAATGCAGAAAAAAATGTATGTATTCTTTATGGAAGACTAAACAACTGGCAGAGAGTAACTGAGGGCTGGAGAAGAGCTGGCTGAGGCGTAGGAGAGCTTTTCTGGTGTGGCTTTTCTGGTTATTGAAGACCAGTATTACAGACCAGGTTTCACTTCCCATCCTTGTTGAACTGATGTGCCTGTAAATACATTGCACAAGAAACGGCACCGACCTGTGCACCTGATGAAAGTAGTTTAATTTGTTATTTTGGCACTGAATTAATTTAATCTTCCTGGTTCTGCAGGGCTTCTTCATCGTTGCCCATCTGATGAGACTCCCTACCGGAGAGCTGTATGTATTCTGAAATCTTGAAAACTTGATTTATTTATCTGCCTTACCTGCTGTATGATTGGAATATCTACCTGCATCTTAAAGATAGAAAGGAGGAAGGAATAAGAAAGGATTGTCATCCCTGCTCTCACACCAGAGACCTAACCACATACAAAGTTGCTCATAATTTTTGTGTTAGCTTACATTTCTTTCAGCCTTCTTGTTCTGCACCCGAGGGGGAAAGTATCCTTTGCTATGTAGATAGGGTTGTAATTTTCATTCTTTCTTGAAGGCAAAAATGCTTCCTCCTTGTCTATCTCTGGAGGAATCTTTCAGAAAAAGAGAGAGAGAGAGGAAAAAAAAAACAACAGTGTTTTATGCTGAGCTGTGAAGCGCACGTACAGACCCAAACCTCCCCCAATTTTGGGGGGTGAGTGCTCTGCACTGGAGTGCCCGGGGTGTGGGCTCCTGAGGGAGGGAGGAGCAGGGAGACCTCACCCAGGGAGAGGAACTGGGGTCCCAGCCTGGACACTGGCATGAATTAAGGTGTGTGTACACCCCTAGAAATAATTTGTTAATAGCTGGGGCTCTGCCCGCGGGCTCTGATCTCACCTTGGGCTTCTCCTGGTTGCCCGGGCTTGCTGTAACTGTGCTGCCTGGAAGCAGCCAGAGATACGACTGTGGGAGCTGGGGTTGTCTATGGAGAAGTGGATTTACACCTGGGTGGCACGGTGAGCCATACGTCCAGTGTACCCATCACTCATGGGCTCTTGGCACCTAAGGAGAGGGACTTCATAGCCTGGCCACAGGTGTGGGTGCTCTTGGCTCACTGCCAAGGTGTCCTGGGCTTGGGGAGAAGATCAGGCCCAGGAGGGGCCCTGCCAGTCTTTTGGGCCAAAAGGCTTAGTGCCTTTTGAAA
>JAHREE010000368.1:456822-467294 GCA_033628505.1 Tringa tobata
TTATGCCCTTGAGATTAATCACCGGCTCGGTAACTTAACTCCAGAGTGATATCTTTCTGCTGTAATGTGACTTACTCAGACAGCAGCTGAGCAGCCGAGGACCGGGCAGTTTGCAAAAATCACGATGTCAAATATTTTGATGTCCAACTATTTTGATGTCGAGTGGAACCCGCAGTTTACGATGTGCAGCTTTGCAGCTGGCGGGGCAGCCGGACCCCCTCGCTGCGTTGGTTAATCCGCTGGAAAGCCGTGTTCGTTATCGCCCTTGGGAGCCCGTCGCGGTTCAGTGCCGACGAGGCACAACAGGGAGAGAGCCTGGAGCAGGTACAGATCTCGGGGGGCACCGCTGCCAGTTGCGAACGTTCCCACCGATGTCTGTGGAATCCTTTTCCGTGCTGCAAATTAGAGTGAAATATACTCCAGGTGTTTGGTCTTCAGGATTGTGATGTGATCTTTTAGTGGGTTCGTTAGCTGGCCGAAGGGGACTCTCACTAACTGCATTTCCTGATGCTTTCATGTGCAGGAAGCTTACTGGGGAGTTAAGAGGAGCATATTTGGTGTGAAAGCATACAGAAAATGTAGTGGATTAGAAGAGGCTTGTGTATAGAAGTTAGTAAACCTGTGATAGATCATATTGGTAAAGGATTTTAGGGATCAGCGTATTCCTCACTCAAGAATCTTTCCATCCTTAGCCATAAATGTATTGGATGAAGGCCATCATTAATTTAAATGAATGTCTTGCGCTTACGTCTGAAGCTTATCCAACACGGACCTCGTTCACTGACAATGAAAATAAACGCTTTTTTCTTCTGTTCGTTGCTGCTCTGTGTGGCGTGGGCCACCTACATACATGGAGAGATTTTTCCCATTCGCACATACCCCCCCCCAAAATGTTGCCCTAAATGATCGAGAGGAGGGGGAAAAAAAAAGGACATTTCACATACATAAAATATGTAATTAAAATGATGAATTATTGTAAGATAGAATATTAGCCTTTTGACATTTTAATCTGAGCAGGAGAGAGTGAGAGAGTGCATTCGGAGCCGCTCAATTAAATTTAGAATTTTTTCCCCTCCATTGTTATGAATAAATAGAAAGATTCTGTAGCAGTCTGCGGAATTATTAATTGCAAGTACTGTAGAAGGTGCATGCACCGTATCATGAAATGGAGTATCATTGTTAGTGACTATATTTCTTGGTAATTAAGGCCCAGACTAATGATGCAAGTTTTCTTCAGCATGATTTTCATCTGATTATGAGGCTGCTTCATTAAGAGCACTCAGACTAACGAGCTGTAGCTGTAATAAAGTAATTTTCTGTCTTGTGCTCTGATTGATAAAGAGTTTCTATAGCTAAAAGGAATTGAAAATATAATTATAATTAGAAATGGTTGAATAAAGTTATTACAGGATTGCTGAAGGGTAGTGCAATTGACACCATAATGTTTTTTGGAAGTGTGCATCTTAAAATTAGACTTTATAAAAGGAAGGAAAAAAAAAAAAAGCAACCCGCAACCCCAAACCCTCTATGCTAATAAATGGGCAGAATGTTGCTGCTTCCATAAAATGAACTGTTAGATTAAAGTAAAATGAGGTTTTCCCACATTGTTCAGAACAAGAAAAACATATGCAGGAAGAATGCTGTTGCCTTTCTTCCCAGCATTCCTCTTAAGTGAAGTAAAGCTTATGAAAGTGCTTTTTACTCCATTTATAAAAATTTTCATGCTGCCATATGTTGCAAAAAAGATCTTTTTGATTAAGCTGATGTGTTTTGAAGCATAGAGTGTAATTTTGGAGTTTCCCTTTAAAAATGTGCAAAGAGTTATGTGAGTCTTTTCTATATATTTGCATACGTTAACTAGTGGTCTGTAAATACAGTTTTAGAATGGAGAGTTTTTCCTTCTTTCTTTATGTCTTTTTTTTTTTTTTTTAATCTCCTTGTGTTGGCCAATATCAAACTATAACTGGGTCAAATACAAGGTCTCTCTTTTTTCTCAAGGGGAAGCAAATCAACTTTTTATCCCAGAAACCTTATTCTTCTTTATGATGTTCATATTATAAACAGCATAAACTCTGTTAGAGCAGTCCTTTGTGCGTATGTCATAGGATATATATGCTGTATTGATATAGAAATCTATAATAAGGGTTTTATTTAGAATTAGCTGATGCACTTTAGTAGTCAGAAGTTGTTTGACTTATTTAATTTGGAGGCTTTTCGTATTGCTGTATCTCCCTCTTTGGAAGTCATGCATATATTTTAAAGCTACAGTTATGCACATTTGGTTATGTAAATCTGTCCTATGCAGACTCTAAGGAACTTTATTGTATTGGATTGAACCAAACAGTAGATCATCTAGATGTATATTTATGCTAATTAACTTAAAGCCAGCATTTTGCATTGATTGCTCGGTCATAATGCTTTTTGGAAGATTTTTAGAATTTTTGAAAATCATTCTTAACACATTATACGGTGATAAAAGTGTGTTATTGGAATACCATTAGCAGGAATAAAAAAAGAGCAGAATTTTATTGGTTGTTCATTGAAAATGTTAGCTGTGATTAGTTACATAATCCTACATTAACCTGTAAATTAAAATTCCTTGGTGCAATTTGATGGCTGATTTAATTTTGTCTTTCTTTGTTTGCCGCAGGCTAATTCCATTATGAATTCTTTATACAGCCTTTTCCCTCAATGATTAGCAGCTTCTACTCAAGTTCTGATTACTATTGTACACTTAGCACTACATAAAGCTGGGGATTAATATTCCCCTGAAGAATTGTTGCTATGGATCTGCTCTATTCCTTCTAAGAGATGTTTCTGCAGCTTCAATTGTCCATAAATTATGATCTCTAGTGAATTATCAGTGGGAGTGAACTAAGCTTAACAAGCTGAAGAGAGCACTCTAGTTCTGAAAGAAAAAGGGAGAGAGAGATAAAAAGATTCTCAATTATTAATTGCAAGGTTTCCATAATACAGAAGTGGTGATATTTTCCCTATCTTCATTCCTGTGAGCATGTAAGAAATCAGGGTGAGTCAGAAACACTGAAGTCCTAACCCCCTCCAGCACTTAGAGATAAAACCTACCCGAGGATCTTAATTATGCGGAGATGGAGGTGGAAAAACCAGCCCCGTTGCGCTGGGTTTTAAGTTTATATTTTGGCTCTTCTAATTTCTGTTTCACCATCTCTGTCCTCCTGGTATAGTTTTCAGCCTGTCGATAGCACAGTTAGTAGCCTGGCTCAACTGCCTTTAAAATATAGTTGGGATTAATAGGGGATTTAATTGCAGATGTCTGAGGATCTTTCATATTTGGAGAGGTTTTATTAAGAGACAGCTATTCCAGTTCAAGTTTGTGAGCACTTTGCTCTGCTCCCATCTGTTCCCCTTTGTTAGGGCTTTAAAGTCATATTTCTCCTACTGATTCATGGCTGTTTCCTTTCTCCTCCCTTGAAAAATCTGTTTTGAAGGCTGGACTGCAGCATTATTCTGTCTTGCCGGGTATGTTAGATTTTCCTGATTGAGATGATGGTGTCCTCCTTTCTTCCAGCCCCAAGCCAAGTGAGCTCTTCCTCAGACTTTAGGCTGCGGAATGTCAGGGATAAAAGGCTGCCGCCGATGTGACTTTGTGTGTACCTCCTTTTCAGGGAAGTCCTCAGGTGACACAAAGCTGGCTCTGCCACCGCTGCATCTGGCTTCTGCCATGCGGGAGGGAAGGAGCCAGCGAGGAGGTATTGACCTTGCATCACCAACCTGAATTTACTCAAGGTACTGGATCTGGACGTCTTTGGCTGTTCCTTGCCAAAGGGAATATAAATCAGGTTTTGTCTTTTTTTTTTTTTTGTTGGTTTGGTTTTTTGGTTGTTTTTTTTTTTGTTTTTTTAATCAGACTTTCAGACATTGCAATGGCTGTAGTTCAGCTGTACTTTCATGTGTATTTTCAGCTGCCCGGAGACCCTTAGGTGTTTTTTTGGATGTCCTTTAGGCTAAAGCACTGTTGGCCTGCATCTGTTAAGCTCCCTCATGCATTGTGGTAGGCTGTCTGTAGTGGTAGATCGTATTTAGTAACAAAGTAAGGGCACGGTAACTCTTGGAGTTACTGTACTTTTCATGAGGGTTGGCAAATAACCTGCCCTAGTCCACAAGAGTTGTTTAGGCGCTTGAGCTGACAGCGTTCCAGCCCTATTCCAAAAGAAACAAATAACTTTTAAAGTGTGACTAATAGAAGGTGTTTTTTTGGTCTCTCTTTCAAAGCCACGCTTGATAATATTCAGCAAAATCTGTATATGCTTTAAATTAAAACCAGCGGCCGAGTCCAACTGGTGTTTTGTGCTTGGAGCTAGTGACAGAAAGAACAAAGGTGGGTTAGTTAAATTACTGGATCTGAATTCTCTGGTCTGCTCAGCCCACTTTGTGCTGATTACTGAAACTGCTGGAGATGCCCATCAAACAATTCCCCGTGGAGCCATGGTGGTGCCAATTGTCTCGGCCCATAGCGCAACCATCAGAAGATGACGTATATGGAGCAGTCAGGACTTTGATTGTCCCCAAATGCAAGATGTTGTGGCTGGGAAAATTGAGGAGATGTTAGAGTAGTCCCTGCAGAAGGGCAAACAAACTGGGTATTCATGATTTTTGGGGGGTTTGGTTGTTGGGTTTTTTTTTCCTTTCCCACCTATGCGTTTTCTGCAGTGCTCAGAAACTCAGTGTAATGGAGCATTTCACCTTAGAGTTTACATTTGGACTGTCACGTTGAATAACGACTAACAGATAATTCTTGAAGAATCTGATCTTGTTTTCTCCCAGCCCACTCTGTTGTCTTCCTTTTGCAGCGCCTTCCTCAATTTAGTTGAAAGCTGTTGAAATTTTACTCCTTTTGCTAGGATTTTAATCTGCCTAGTGTCTTTGAGTGCTCTGGAGCTCTGTTGTGAAATACAGTGTCTTCTGTAGATATCTCCTGTATCCCCTTCATCATTTTAAAGGTTTCCTTGAGCTATTTTCCACCCTCCTGAAGATCTCCCTTCTTATTCCTTCCCAGTTCTGTTGTATTCTTTTCCAGGTGGAGCAATCAGAACTACCCACAGTACTCCAGCCACGGATGTGTTGTGAGGTTATTATTATCACATTCCTGCCTTTATTGACGTTTTATTGCCTAGACCTCTAGTGCTGAACAAGTCCTCATGGACTTTGGATGAGGTAGTCCTAATATTTGTTCTCATGTGCAGACAGTGATCCTTCTGTTACTCCTGCTGAAGTGACAGCAAAGGCAGCGGGTTGAAGGCAGAAGTTCCTGCTTGTGAGTGTTCATCACTCCTGTTGACTGGTGGTAAGGTTGCTACAGCAGTAAGGCTCTTAACTTCAGGGCCAGGCACAGTCATGTCAGTTGAGTTATTTACCCGTTTTTTCTTTACGTTGGGTGATGTTAATCATCATCTGATTTTCCCGACTTCTCTGTTTCCCTGTTGAGATTCTCTTTCTGGGATCTGCCCTGGAGTTCACCTTGCACATCACTGATCAAATCATCAGGGAAGTGAAATGGTAATTGCTCTTATTGCTTTCTGGGGTTTGGGTCTAGCTGTGACTGAAGCTGGGTCTGCTCCAGTTTGAATTCAGTAGGACTTTTACCAAGATTCAGACCAGTAGGAGAGAGGAAATGCCGATTTGAGCTTGTTTTCAGTTCAGGTTTGGTTCTCTGTCAAGGATAAACCCCATAAGCCCTGGGTCTCCGATCAACCCTTTCTGACCATCTCCATTTGAGTGCCTGATGTCTCTCCAACGTTACTTCTGCCTCTCTCATCTCCCTGAAGCACCGGCTTCTCTCTCTTTCTCTCCGCTCCGTCACATTCAGTGGACTAATTGGTGAAAGAGGGCAGCAGAGATCCTTTTTAATAGCGTATCTGTCTCAGCTATGAAGAGGAAATCCTGTGACCAGAGAGGTGTTTGCCAGCAGCTGAGCACAGGGGTGCGGGGGGATGCCCGTGCTAACTCCGAGGGAGGAGATGTGGGGATGAAGGATGGTGCTGCGCGAAGCGGAGATGCTTGTATGTGCCCGTGAAGCCATGTTAGCACAAAGCTAGATCAGTCCCTGATTACTCTGCCATTTCTCACACATTTTAAGGAGAGGCCTCAGAATGGTATTGATGATACAGATGAGAGCAAGCGGAGGATGCAGCTGCAGGACACCTGAAGCACTAGAGTCTAAAATGTGTGTGTATGTGTGCTACATGTTTGCCAAGCCAGGCCCTGTACTTGTGAAAACAGTATTCAATGGCTGTTCGTGATCTTTTCCAACCTAAAAAGTTCCCTGAATGCGAAGCTGAGGATGACCTAAAAGGGGAAAGTGTGAATTATGTTGGAGAGAAGGCAGTGAGTCCCTTCCCCTTGCTCCCAAGGGATTCTCCTCTAATTCCATTTATTCTAACATTGAATATAGTTCCATTAAAAACTGGGCTGGAAAGTGCCACTCCTGTGTGTGTGGAGTTATGGCAGTCCAGGTAGGATGGATGATTCCTGGGGCGTGTTTGTCCACCCCATCAGAGATGGAGGTTACTTAGCTCCTCAGGGAAGTCCTTTCTGATGCTTCACAGTAGTCGCTGTAGTCCTCACCTATTGTAAATGGTATTGTAAATGAGCCTCCCAGAAACTTCATCCCATTGCTGCTCTGTTGCATCCACTCTGGACAAGAAGAAATGCTTTAATTTCTTGACTTAATTTAAACTTCTTTAGCCACATATTTCCTGTATTTGAGCAGTTAAATGGTCCAACATCACTTTATATTTGTTCCTGTTTAATTGTCCCATTCTTTTCTGTCCGTTTTCTCTGATTTGTCAAGAGCATTTGAACATCTTCCTTCAGGTCTCTGCTGCTGTGAAATGTGCTAAACTTTGTACAAACAAGTGTGTTATGGTTTTGCTCTTCCTTGATTTTAAATTGGGCTGTCAAATCATAATTCCTCTTCTTACACCACAAGCATTGCTCTCTAGATCCCACTGTTCATGTAACCTTAAACAAAAATTTTTCCTCCTTTGTTGGTGGCTTTACTTCTTCCTCCTGGAAATAAACCTGGAATTTCAGGGCCAGAGGGCAATTTTTCACGTTTAAGCTGTCTCGCTTAATTTGCTGTTTTATTTGTTTCTAAGTTTGATCATTATGACAGTGTGGCATTTTTCATTAAGGGTGTATCTTCTTGTCAGGGAATTCAGGTGACAGTGCGAAGTGACTCCCTAGAAAACTTCATCTGCACCCTTGCCTGACTTCCTCAGACGCTTTTTAGTTTGAAGATTAACTTCACCTCCACTCCCCTCCTGTCCTCCTTTCTGGAAATGTCAATACTTTATGAGGTATCTAGACATCAGAGGTACTCCTTGAAAGTTCCTAGACGAGCACCTAAAAATATTTAAGCGATGTGACCCAAGAGGCGGTGCATTTCTGAGCAATCATTGCACATCTCATGTAGCCATGAAGGCCATCAGCCCAAGGTCTGTAAGCAGCCACCAAACGTCTGAGTGCCTGAGAAGGGCACAGACTTGCTATATGAAGAACAGTAATAGAGACAAGAAAATGAGAGGATAGAGGCAGCCCAGACAAGGAGATTTACAGAGTGTTGTAGAAATAAATACACTGCCAACAGCTCGTCACATGTTCCATTCACGCATTTACTGAACTCTGCAGAAATAGATGTGTTTAATCAAAGAAATGGAACTTTTTAAGATCAGTTGGCAAGTGAACCTCTGCCAGATTTGTTTTCTGGCCATAAAGCTATGTCTGTAGCGGAGTGGAAAATAATCCTTGATTCAAAGATTTACAGCAGGGGTGAATTTACCGGTCAGGTAGATACTACACCACATTTTCACATGCGTAATCCGAAGATTATCTGTCTGAAAACAAAACTACTAAACTTTGATTGTAAAGTTTTGCAGGCCACATAAATGATCTATTTGGCATAGAGGTGTTTATCCCAGAGCACTTTTCTCAGAACAGCCCTATTGCGTCTGTTTCCATGTATCTGGTTTAACCCAAAGGCAAGTACATTTTTTTTTGGTGGAACAGTACTTTTAAAGGAGAGTGGCTGATTTGGAGTGCATGAAAATATGATAATTCTTACATTAATGCCTCCCTTAGATTTGTAGATTCAGTAGCTCCCAAGCTTCTCTGCATCAGCCCTGATGTCCAAAGACCTAAATTCTGATTGCTGCGGACTCGGTGCTAACTCTCAGTGATTAAAATAGGCTCGGGGCCAACAGTCCTATGTGAATATTTGCAATTCCTGTTAACCTCAGTAGTGCATAGCACACATTAAAATTACTTTTGGGACCCTCACCATCTTTTCAATTAAATTACTTACCTGTAATGGCTCCGTATTAAATGTTAATGTCCTCTGCTCCTTTTTATTGGGTGTTGTTCACCGTCTATTATCTTTCTTCAGTTTTCAGCTCTCCATCTCTGTATTTTTATTTTTAAAGATAAACTAAGCAATGATCCGAATCTCAACAGAATCACCAAGAGAATAAAAGCCATTGTACTGTCCTTCAGACCAAAGGCTCAGCAAATCCAGCATCCCGTTCCCAATGATAGCAGTAAATGGATGCTTGGAGAACAGTAAGCCTGTGTGATTCTTCCTTTCTGATACTCTCCCAATCCTGCAGTACTTCCCAACCAAAGCATTTCTTGCACCTTGTGTACTATGTCTGGTTGTTAACCCCCAGCAGATCTCTCATCTAGGGACTTGCATAGTTTTCACCTCGAACCCTTGTAAATATTTTGTAGTCCTAGCATCCTCCGCTAAGGAGTTCTCCAGGTGGCTCTTCATACAATGAAGGTGTTAGATGTCCTTTGGTTTGTTTTGAATTTTGCTTCCACAAGCTTCATTTGATGGCCCTTTGCTCTCCCACTGGGAGATGTGGTTAACAGCCCCTCCCTTCTGTCCTCCTGAGGCCACGTGCAGTTGTTTAGGCTTTTATCTCATGCAAAGTCATTTCTCTTGCCAGATTGAAGAGTCACAGCCTGTTCTGTTTTGCACGGAGATATTGTTCCATCTGCAAGAGCGTGTGGGTGATACTTAGCTTTCTGGCTGTGTTGGATGGCAGATGACTGAGCCTTGTATGAGTACGTGTGACCCTGCTGTTGCAAAGTAGGTGGCTTCATCCCAGTTTCATTCATCCTCATGTGTGTGTCCACTCCAAGCAACTACTTTCTGGAACTGGTCAAATATTTGCCATTCTTTCCCTTAACTGTTCATCACAGGGGTTGCTGTTGGCCAGCTCTCCCACACAGAAGCTGAATATTCTGTTTATGCCGTGGTCCTACTTTGTGCTGGTGCGGAGGAATGAATTGTGGACAGTTAGCTCTTGGGTTCATAGAAATCAGTATAGCCCTGTTGATTTCAGAGTAACACTACAGCAGGGTTGGCCAAGTTTTTTGATGTATATGGGAACTGCTTAACTATCATAAAAGTGGTTATGCGTGTGCCTGACTTTGATCATCTCCCGAAAAATTGCACTGAATGGGAGCTGATGCAATAAACCTTCTCCACAACACAGTATTCCTTCTCCAATGTTTCAGTATAGGCAGTAGGCAAAGTGTTTACACATGCGTTGCTATTATTATAACCCTCAGTGAACTCGTCTCCCCAGCTGGAGCTCAGATATACAAGATAAAGTTAATTGGGCTCCCTTTCAACTGGAGAATTTAGACCTCCTTCCGGCTTCTCAGGTAAAGGAACGCGGTTTGGACTGTTGTTATCTCTCACTCCTCCCTTGAGCTATGCTAAGTCAAATACTGTAAACTGATAAACATTATTCTAACATTGGTAACACTTGTATAAACTCTAGTGCCGTTCCCTTCTTAACACCTCCCACTTCCTTGCATCCGTGTAAATTCTTCGTCCCAGCATGGTGCACAAAGGTCCGACACGGATCATGTAACTTTCCCAATACAATGAACGCTTTCTTTCCGTCTTTGCTGGACTCTGGAACTCTTTTGCTTTACTTCTGTTCAGCGCTGAAACCCAGGCCTGCTTGCCAGTGATTTATTGGGTATTCAGGGTTTCCAGTGATTTACATTTTCCATCTTCCCTCGAAGGCGTTTTGTGTTGCTTCAGAAGGATGTGGTGGTTGGCTTTAATGTAAAATATTCTTTGCAACCATTTGACTTCTGAATTCAATGGGTAGTCTCACCTTCTTCATAAGAGTCAAAAGCAGTGCTAGCTGGGTTTGGGTCTGAGAAACAATAAAAAGAAAGTTTCTATTTAGAAGCACATTAAAAACTTAATGGTTTTGGTTTGGTTTTTCTTTGCTCTGCAAAGAGGGAAAGGAATCTTGGTTAGACTGGCCCTGCTGAATTCATTGGCAATGTACAGGGAAGTACAGCTTTTCCCTGTTGCTCGTCTAATTGGAAGATGCTCTTTCCCTTCTACTCAAGATCTAGGCAACGAGGGAGAACCCAGTCTTCCTTCCCATACATAAACATTAGTGATC
>JAHREE010000368.1:472002-511788 GCA_033628505.1 Tringa tobata
AACTCAGAAGCTGGGATGAAGAGAATAACCTGAGCCTGGTGAAAGCATACGCATCTTTTTGGCAGAGTAGAATCCCTTTTGCAGAGGGATTACCAATGGGAGAACCTCTGTCTTGCTGCAAAGCAGCTGTCTGGGAACTGTCAAAGATGGACGGTAAATCTCAGATCCCAGAAATAATAGCCTGTCAGAGGCTTACTGGTTTCAGACAAACACCCCCACAGGCTCAGCCCTGGGTGTCATACCTCTGAGAGCAGGGGGAGGCATTGCATTTTGGAAGGATTCTGGCTGCACACTTTAAAAGGGTGTAGGATATGTACCTGCCTGTGAGCTCGGCCTGATCTGGTCCCAGGTTGAAGGCAAAAACCCAGGAATTATTCCTACAATGCCCCCGTGCATGCTTTGTGCAGAGAAGAGAAAAGGAAACAAATGGAATGTTTCTGCTGATCATATTTAAACCCACGTTTTCATCAAAAGCTCGTGTAAATTCAGTTTCTTGTATAATAACTTTTTCCTTTTCCCCGTTGTATTTTAGATGCTGATATGATTATATTTACTGTCAAAGTGCTTTACAAATCTGGAGGGGAGTATTTTTTTTTTTTTATAAAGAGATTTTTAAATTTTTGTGTGGCTAACTCCTATCTTTTAAAACTTCGTAATGAAATATAGGTCTAGACAGAAGTTGGTTTTGTAGGTATTGGGCCGTATTTCTTTTTCTCTTTCAACCTTTGCAACCTCGTAATTGCATGACTCTCCCTGACATTAACGGGAGTTACACATTCATAAGGAGAAAAGAGCACATTCCCACCCTCTTGCTTTAAAATGTATCCAGTAGATAATATGAAAGGCTTTCTAGTCCTAATAATTTTTTTTTTTTTCTAATGTTTGTTTTAAAAAGTGTTCCTCTGCAGGGGGTTGATCCAAAGCCCATTGAAGTCAGTGGGAATTTTTCCATAGAATTCAATGAAGTTTGGATCTGGTCCTTAGATAGCTCCGGGAGGTAGCCTTCTCATTTTTTGCAGCTGTCCTTGGGGGCGTTGGAGGAGAGCTGCTGCACTGTCAAGTCCATACAGTGTGGAGCATGCTATTGATTATAAAGCAGAACTCCTGCAAAATTTCAGCTGGAAGGGGGTAGGAGGTTCCGCCTAATAATCAATAGCACAATATGGCACTATTATCAAGGAATTGGCTTTTTAACAAACACTTTTAAAGCAACAAAGGAGACGAGATGGTTTTCATTTAAAGGGTGAACTCCCCTTTATTCTTGGGATTCCAGGCAGATTAGCCCTGGTATGTCCTCGAATGCGTTACAGAATGTATTAATGATATTTGCTGTTCTCTTTGCAAAAGAGCACAGCCTGTGGAGTACCTGCCTTCTGAAATGCAGCAGAGTCACAGGTTTTTGTAAGTTTGCTTTGTAAAGCGCAGTGGTGCGCCGCTCAGCAGCGTGCAAGTGAGAGAGCTTGAAAAAGCTAGAAATAAGATAGTTTTGAGGGAAGCAAATGGAGGAGGGTGATGATCCTGTGTAGTAACTGCTTCTTCCAGTTCTACATTTTCACACAGTCCAGTGGCATAGAAGCCCTCTGTCACTCAGGTTGCACGTCTAGACCACTGCTTATCTGTTCAATATTTACTTAAGTGTCTTATGAAGGTAGATTTCATAAGGAGGGGCAGTCCCTGTGTAAACTTTGAAGCTGTTAAGGTAATGATCCTAAGTAAGACCCAACTTTATTCTGCTTTTGGCAGCTCCCATACATGTTCCTGTCCAGACAAATCTCTAAAACTGCACGGCCGCAGAGGTTTACCGGCTGCATGTAGTCACCTCTCTCTGCTTCCAAGGTGTCCCATCGATTTTTGCCTTGTAGGCATTGCTCAAGTTCAGCAACAGCCATGAGGCGACAGTAGGGCACGTCTTTTAACAAATGTGGCATTCGTTAATGGCATTTTATCTCCAATGTTAAATGCGTAGTTTGGTTGTGACGCTGTTGAGGGTAACGCCATCATTAGGTGGGCACAGTGATGATATAAAGAAGGCCTCAAATCCCATGGATCCCGAGGGATCCTGATATAAGGATATAAGGCTAAACAGTTGTTTCATCTCTCTTCCCAAATCTCTGTGTGTCAGGAAAGTGGGAACTGGAAGAATGAAGCTGAACACTTTTACATTTGTACATAGGCTTGTTCTGAAACGAAGCTATTATGTTGAAATATTAGTGATTCTATTTACAGAAATCAGTAATACCTGTGTATTATTAACTTGTACTAAACTAGTACTTTTGTACTAAAGAAGCTTCCTGTAACTTAAGGCACATTTGATTTTGAAATCTGGTCCTTGGAGTTTATTTAGTTTTGACTGAGAAACTGTGTGTACCTCATTGCTGTCATTTGGTTCTCATCTGATAGAAAGATTATCCTGTTGTTTTTTTTTTTTTAAATGTTGTTATTTGTCACAGTGACATGATATACAATAGATTTGTTTGTATCTGTTTTGTGTTTCTGCTTCTTAGGTCACCCAGCCTTCCATAACAAATGTCGAGTTCCTCTAAACGTTCAAAACATTTCTCCTCCCTCTCTCCCTTTTTATCTGGCTTGGGTAGAAATTGAATAGAGCTGATTAATGGTTGAGGGGCGGGGGGGGATAGGAGAAGGGACCGTGTGAAGCTTCTAATTACATTAATCCCTTTTTACATAAAATTGGAAAAAAATGAAACTAATTCCCAAATGTAAAAGGAAGAAAGCTGCTGGCTTGGAAACAGAAGAGCTGCCTGTAGGGCTCTGGGCGGATGGATGCAGGAGGCTGGCTTGTCCTGGTGCTCCCCCAGCGGTGCGGTGGGGTGGTCCCCGGGTGGTAAAAGACATGAGTAAGCTCCTTTGGTGAATTGGTGGTGTTCCTGCTGCTGGCTTACTAATTGACATGTATTTTTTAGAGACGGGCTTGATAATAGGGGCGAGGGAATATGATAGGTAAGCGTGGGTTCTGTGCTGCGTCCTAGGTTGAAGGCTGCCCAGGAAGCTGGTCCAAATAACGCTTCCCGCTGCTGCGTGTATGCTGTAAATCCCAGCACTACTACCCCTGTGCAGATGTCAAGGAACAGATGTTGGTTACCCCCATAGGTGCTGGGGAGAAGCCATCCCCCTAAAGAAGATAGGCTGGGGTGCCTAAAAAGGCTGAGTTTTTTTTTGCCATCACTGTGCGGGATGAAGGATCAGTGTCTCTGGGTTTTGTTTAAAAGGATTTAGGGAGCCAGCCGGCGTTGCCAATTCTTGAAGTTTGGTCCGTATTTACTTGCACCTATAGATACATTTAAATCTCACTCCTAAGACCTTCTTGCCCCTCTGTTGAAGACATAAATGCTTTCTCTTTTTTCATCAATAGCTCTACAAAAGGAGGAAATTTATATTTAATGAGGGCCTGTCTCCTGGTGTTTACAAATTCCTCCGTGACGAGCCTACAGCACTAGCACACGGAGACATTTATACTCTAATAGGATTTACCTTTACAAATATCTGAAAACCTTTTAAAGCAGAGATTAAATTGTTTAGCTCAATATTTAATCTGTTACTTCCTCTTTAAAGATGCCCAGTGGAATTTGTCATACGCTGAGCTGATAACACATAATATTGATCAGTCATAAACATAAAACAGAGAAATCTCAGGAAGTCTTCTGCAATCCTTTTCTTTTTAATTAAATTTTGATCTGAACTGCTTTTGATTAATTTTCTTATTTGTAAGTATGTGAATTCTGGGGGCCAGCAAGTTTCTTAAGTTGCCAGGCATTGGTCTCTGGTGAGTGGCTCAGCTCAGGAACAGTATGATTGCATTTTTATGGTTTTCAGATATTTAATAGCTTCTTCCTGTCATTTTCTGAATGAGTGAATAAGGTTTAGCCCTCTGGGAGCCAGCGCAGCATCGGAGAGTGGAGAAAATGACTCGGATCTGTGTACTTGACTGATTGCCTTAGTCTTAATTGTTCTCTTAATTAGCTGCAGTAGCAACTGCATCTGGGGAGAGATCACGGTATTGGTAAACAGCTCCACCTTGGAGCCCTGTGTAATGCCTTTTGGAAACATGACAATGAGCTCCGGATCTCCACTGAGACACAAACCTGCCAAATCTTCAGCCCCTGAAGTCTTTGGTCTCCTCATGTGATCTGTCACTCTCGTCTGTGAGATGCAGGCCACCAACTGTTTGTTCTTAAACAAATTAAGCTTTAATATGCCAAAAGCCGGCTTTATTGAGCAGAAGGAGGGAAGGGGAAAACAAAAGAGTGTTGGTGGCGGGTTGTTCAGACAACTTGAGGGTGTTTCCCAGATTAGAAGTGGGAGAGAGAGATGCGCTCCGGGGACTCAAGGCAGGCTTGGAGTGTTCTATGGTGGGGAAACCCAGGCAAACCCAGTTCAGAGGAGATGCCACGGGTCTGGGCAACCTTCTTGCTGTGTGTGTCACCACGAGTCATCTGTGCAAGCTGCTGGTGCAACGCAAACACAGCCTCCCAAGGGGGTTATTTGGCAGGTCTGTTGAATGCAAAAATACTGTGTGGTGGTTGAATTGACCACCGGTCCAACTTCTTTTCCCATCCACTAAGTGACTCACTCTGAACAGAGCTCTGGGACTTGCAATGAGGGGCACGAGTTTAAGGTTGTGTTAGAATTGTGCCATTTAAGCTCTGCTTCACCTTTGCAATCTAGTCTTTCTACAGTTACAGACGAAGCAAAATTAGACATGATGGCAGGTCACCGAAGCTGGTGGGTATTAAGAATATCTGCTAATTTTTAGCATTACTTAATACCTGGCCCAAGATAAAGCCATCCATTTACATAGCGAGATTAGGTTTTATTCATCACCACATCTGGACTGTGAGTGTCTTTTGCAGTGCCTGTGGCATTCAGTGCAACATGGCACTAGCAGGAGAAAGTGTGAATTAATGTGATTTCTAAGTCTGACTGAGGCAGATTTGGTTCTGGAGACAGACAATGGCCAAAAATGTTTAGTTATTTTTAATTAAATTATACTTTAATCCTGCAAGCAAATAAACCTACTCTAATATTGCAATAGTCCCTTTTCAATAAACAAAATAAGAGAATACTGATGGTTTTGTCGCTGCCGAAAAGAATTGCATGGGAAGGCATGGATAGATTTGTTGCTGTGTCTCATCTGGCTTTCTAAAGACATGTTTGTAGACTAATGGATGTTGCTTTCTTAAGTGCCATTGGTGCCCGAAGTTACATGTTTTCTACCTCTCACAGAGGTTTAGTTTGTAGCATTGACTGTTGTGTTAATACGTTATAACTGAAACCTGATTATTAGCAAGATTACACTTGGTCTGCATAGTTAATCTTATCCCTGTTTAGCAAGAATTTGTGGTTATTTTGTATTTGCAGTAGTGTTGGATTTGCAACACTCCTCCTGTAGGAATCTTTTAGATATCCTTCCTGCCGAAGCTGTTCCGTGCTGAAGTCCCCTTCGGGGCCAGTACTGAATTGTGTTTGCTCTAAAACTTGTATTGAACTCCTTGCTGCACTTTAGCTGCAGGGAAAAAAAAAGACAGGTTCAGACGAATAACGATCAGTTAATGTGCATGGGATAAAAAAGGCCAGGTTTGTAGTAGTTAATTCTGAAATTACTAGTGATGGTTAAACTACATTTTATTATAATAAGGGCAGTAAAATTCTGTAGAGAACTATGTATGCTGGAACCCGGTATCAGCAGCAGGTAAAGTTTTATGGCAAATTAACCCATCCTATGAAACAAGCAGTGTGAAATCTGGATAGCAAATCCAAGCTATTTATTCTGAGCCTGGCTTTACTAGGTTTAAGATCCTGTGGAAAACTGAAAGGACAAATCAGATTTTTAAAAAAATCTGTATCAGGGTGGAAAAAAAATGAATGCATTAACTGTAGCTGTGGCAGGGTTCCTTTTGCAGGACAGGAACATGACAACCAGCTGCAAGGTGAGGTAAAAGGACTCTGAGCCACCTGATCTAGTTGAAGATGTCCCTGCTCATTGCAGGGGGCTTGTACGAGGTGACCTTTAAAGGTCCCTTCCAACCCAAACTGTTCTGTGACATTAGACAGGGCACTTGAGTTTGGAGGAAGGTAGCTCTAAACAGGTTGTCCTTTCCTTGTTCCTGCTTAGCAGGATGAAACTGGATGAAACAGGAGAGATGCAGAGGTGACGTGGTGGACACTGAAGGAATAAATGAAGTGTATTCTGTCTGCAAGACTCTGAGATTAAGATTGGTTAGATAGCATGTATAGAAGAGAGGGGAATAAAACATTGAATTCTGGGTTTTATTTAAAAAAGAAATATAAATAAATCATTGAAGTGCTCTGAGTTTTCCTTCCTCCCAGTAGAGAAGTGAAGGGCACCCAGTGACGTGAAAGCTTTAAACCTGGAGACAGGAGATAGGTGTTTGTGCGCAGCGCTGCTCCCAGGTAATGCCGAAATCCCGGAGGCTGGCAAAGGGGCTGAGGGGGGTGCAGCCCCCGAGGGCACCCCCAGGCAGTGAGCTCTGCAGGGCAGGACTGCCATGGTCCCACTGCCACTTGTTGGTGGGGCTGCCTTCGTGGGGGTTTCCCCTCAGCCAGCTGAGAAACCTTGTGAGCGGGGAGCTGGATGATGAACAGGACCAAATAGGTTTCATGGTCCATCTTTCTTCCCTCTTTCCCTCTGTCCTCAGCATCATGTGGTTGATTGGATTATTCTGAGGTGCCAGCAATTAAAATGAACCTTAAATTGCTATAGGTACATAGCAACATATTTTTATCTAATACCATTAGTTGAAGGTAGTGAGTTGAAGTATATGATAAGGAACTCCTGAGTGTTTGCAAATCAATGCAGGAAGTTTTTTTTATATATATATTCTCAAATACATTGTACTGCATTTCCCAGATTTATAGCATACTTATTTCTATGTGTATTCACTCTTGGAAGACACTTATGTCAGCTCATTTTCTTGTGATGACTAATGAAAGCATTCATACTCTACTCTTCAAACCAAGCCAAAACCCTAAGAGCCACTGAGCAGACTCTTACCACAGTTGTGCTAGTATAAATCCTGAGTTACCTCCACTGACTTCAGTAAAATTAATAATTCTTGGGGAAACCTGTAGGGAGATCATAACCTGATCTAATATAAATACTACTTCTAAAGGCTTTTGTTAAAAATCATGGGTTACTGAGTAATATGTTCTCGGGCCCAAACATAATTAGCAGCAATGTAGCTGAAAGTCAGCTTTCCAGTTTTTGTTATCTGAGTTTACAGTTTGCTTTCGTTTTGCACTATAATATATTTAAGCTAATTTGGGCAAATAATGCTTTAAGTATCATTTGTCTAGGTGGGTCAAGAAAGCTTTTGTTGCAAACAGACACTTGTGCTTATTCGAATAGAAACTGCTGATTAATGAAATGGAGAACAGCAAAACTCTCCCTATAGTGGGACTGGAGGGTGCCTCGGGCAGGAGCAGAGCTGCTACCCCCAGTTCATAAATACAGAGCTGGAATCTAAGAAAAGCAATCGGATTTGGCTCGTAGGTAATGTTTTGTTTGTTTGGGTTGGTTGGTTGGTGGTTTTGTTTTCCTGCCTGTCTGTGGCGGGAGGCAGGGAGGGCAGAGCCCCTGCCTTCTGCTTTCCCCTGGTTGGGCCATGGTCACCCTCCAGGTGCTACTTCAGCCCTGGCATGGCCTTTGCTTCATTAGCTGCGTGCCTTTCTCCCATCTCTACCTCAAGATGTCCCTTTGTGCAGAAGGGAATGATTCAGAGAAGGTTTGTCTGCTGTATGAAGCAAAAAGAGCAATCCCATGGCGCTGTCTTCTCCTGCCTAGTTTTATGGCTTCCCTGAACGTCTTTTGGATGTGCCCGTCTGTCCTACTGATGGGGAATTACATTGTTAAACCCCACAGTGCTTGGAGACCTTAAGGGCCAAAATCATCCTTCAACCTCAGGGGAAGCTGGAGGCACTACCTGATGCTGTATTTGTAGATAATCCAACAGAAGAAAGGGTACCATGGTTCTCCCCTACTCAACCAATGGGCCAGCATAAACCTTGCGTCCAGAAAAGATGCTGCAACAGCATCAGGGCAATATTGTAAGGTATGTGTTTTCTCTTTTCCAAACTTACTTGGGGGGGAAAGGAAGGGAACTGAGGCTTTGAAATCAAAATTTGTACTGCCACCTGGTGCAGGAGTTTAGGAGAGAAGGACATGAGTGGTTTTGACCTTAATGTAAGGGGTTTGGCCAGCTGGATTTCACATTCATGTCCTGTTTGTTTAAATGGTGCCCTATTAGATGTTAATAGGGTTTGGCATTACATGTCTAAACTGCGTGACCCATCTAGTTGACATTGTAAGCACATGCAGTGTTCTGTAAATGGCTGAGCGTGTTGTTGTTCAATAAATAATAAATTGTTATCAACATCGTTAAACTCCTTCCTCTGATTACTAAAATAATATGAAAGCGTAAAGGAAATGACTTTGTGCACTGTTTTCTGTGTCTTGCTGGTGTCGGAAATATCAGTTATTAGTAGCTGGCTCTGAAAATGCTAATCCTTGGTCGAAGTTTTGCATTATAGACCTGTGGGAGAAATGCAGCTCCTGACTGCAGCCTTTCCTCTGGCTGCTCTGAGCAGGGTGGATGCAGATTGCTCTCTGCTGGAGCAGCTAGAAATGGACAAATGGTTTTCGGGGCAAATGCTGTATATTGGAAAGTGTGATTTCCATATAAATGGTATTGACTTCACATTTGGCTTTGGAGATTAAGGAGAAGGTTGGGGGAGAGCCGGGGGGGGGAAGCAGATAGGATGCAATGGTGCCAAAATCAAAGGAAGAGCAAAAGGGGGGGCTAAAAAAGCGTGAAGGAAGAAGGGGGAGAGAAGGAGGAGAGCAGAAAAATAGGAGGGGGGTGGGAAAATCCAGTGGAGCATAAATACACCCCCAAATTTCTATGTTAGTTTACCAAAAAGAGCTTTCAAAAATTGAAATTTCACTATAGCCGGAAAAAAATGTTAAATTTTACCAACTTCAGGTAAGATATGTGTGTGAGCCACTGGATTTGAATTGTAAAAAATACTACCTTTGAGTATTTAATCTGTAAATTTTAACTAGAGTCGAGAGCGTAGCGACTCCACAAGTGCCACTGACATTTTACTGAATAGCTGCAATATCTGCCGCCTTCTGTTCAAGAATATCTGAATATCATATCCTTCTTCTACATCAGTTTAATTTAAACAGCCATCTGATATATTTTACAGGCTTTTTGTGGCATTCAGAATAGTACCGAGGTTCTGGGAGGGTGCTCATCAGAAGGTATTCTTTAGGTTAGAAAAAGGAAAAATATTCCTTTGTAGAGGAATTCTTGCAGAGCTTTGCTGCCCAGTTTATGTTTGTAGAGCACTTTCTTGCCAAGTGAGAGATGGCTGTATTGGGAAACAGCTACACTAAATACACCAGTTTGTTATTAAAAAAAAAAGAAAAAAAAAGAAAAAAAAAAAAGAACAGTCAACCCTTGATTATTGGGAGTGCCAGTTACGCTCTGAGCACAGCCATAGATTCTTTCCCTGCCTGTGGTCTGGAAGGAGGAGAGCTGTGTTTTGGGGGGTTGCTGTGCTCCCTGGCGTGGTTTTGGTGTGTGTTCAGGGATCCCCTGCTCCAGACTCAGCAACATCACAGATGTTCTTTCACTGTTGCGTGCTCGTTGTGTGTCCCAAATAATGGATCGTGCAATTAACCCTGTTCTCTTTTTCTTCTGGATTATTCCACCATGTTATTATCCAGCATATTGAGAGTTCACTGCGAAGTGGTATTTCGAAACCCATGTAGTAATCACAAAGTTTAGCTGCAAAGACTAAGAAGGTTTAGGATTATCAAAAAAGGGAGTTAAAAGCTGCTGTTCGTGAACTTGTTTTATAAACCTGCTGCTCATTCCTAGAATTCGGAGTGGCTTAGCCAGGCTTTCAAGCTTACTATTTGCTGTCCATCGTAATTCCAGAGAAGCCTACGGTGTTTGTTCTCCAGCCCAGAGAAGTTATCTCCTCTACAGACCCAGCCAACCCAGGCAAATGAGCTCCAGCTTGCCAAGTTCACACTTGGCATTGGAGGGGAGGGCATGCCTTGTAGGGTACACTAAACAAAACACTACAGAACACCTCTTTCTTATCTCGGCTTTGAAAGAGAATAAAAAACTGGCTTTGTTCCCAAATCTGTTTTGCATTTGTTCCCATGAGTAAGTGTGGTAAATATGTGCAGTGATGGATTTTCTGAGGCAGTCCACTAATTGTAAATATCCAAAGTCCCTCTCACGTATCACTGTTCTTCTAAAGTACCCCAAATTTCACTTGATGGTAAAACAAATTTAAATTAGATTATGGTTTAAATGACCTCAGTCTCTTTCTGTCCTGTGGTTGACTACTTCTAATAAAACTATAGTTAACTGATACATTTTAATTTACACTGTGGCAATAAAATTAGGCAGTGTAATCTTCCTAGTGATTAACCAAAAGAGAAACCTAAAGTGGAAGATCCAGATCTGAGTGAATAGTTGATTTGCAATGAATAATTTATTCAATAAATTGTTTGTGCAGATTGCAGGATTCTCTGATTTATTTGCTGTAGGAAGTTACTCACAAAGTTCTTCAATTAATAATTCATTGTTTGAAGATTGTTCATAAATACTTGGTTTCATAAATAGTCAGGATTTGCAATTCATATTTTATCTTTGTTAGTCTTTTTTAGCCTTCTGCCTGGTTGGACAATCAGCTCTCCTAACTAATAAATGTAACTTGTGAATATTGCAGTTCTATTTTCAGGTGGAAATAGACATGATAAATATATATATATTAATTTTTTTACTTAAAATGTAACTCTTTCAATATTTGATAACTTGTGCTATCCATGGCCAAGGATCAAAGTTTGAGTGTATGAGTCGGCATTCAAATTCAATTTCCATTTGTATATTACATTGAGGATGGATGATACAAAAGGTCAGTCAAATCAAAACCCAAAATGACAGCAAAGGCAGCCAAAAAAAAAGAAAATCTGCATTGCTGCATTTAAATGCATAGTCACGGACAGGTTCCCCCCACCTGCCACTGTCCATTCAGCTCTGCAAGAATCATCCTCAGGTCAGCGTAAAAGTCTTTATTTGTCATTAATTCCAAGGATGATAGCAAAGGTGACCCAGGTTTTTCCCAATGCTTAGGACTGAAGATGTATTTGGTATCAGTTTGAAATGGTGGTTTTGTAGTGACCCTTGTGTGTCTGGAGATGAAAATCTGGCATCATTGAAGATAACAGCGATCATTGTGCTTTTTGTATTTTCTTTTGGGTTTAAGTTTAAGAATAATTACTGATTATCAAGGTAATGTAATAATTACATTTATGTAACCTAAGCGACCTGGGTTCTGAAAATCCAAAGTGTTTTACTCAAATACTGATTAATACAATTTTTTTAAAATGTGTGCTTACTGCCAGTATCTGGCAAAACTTTGTCATTCAGAGCTTTTGGAGAGGAAGTTCCTCTGTTTATGACAGACCAAATTACCTGGGTCCTTGAGCCTCTCCAAAACAAATCTCAGTCCTAGCGGTTTTGATCAGAAATCAGAATTTTTTCCTGAGATCTAGTAGGAAGAGGAGGTGTATTAGAAATTGTGCCAGGTCATTCAAAAAGAGTTCAGTGGATATACGCGTAGAAGACTTCTCAAAGTGATTCTGATTAGCATCCTACTAAACCAGGAGAAAAGACGTAGCATCTTCTTTTACATCCAAATTTGAATCCTTGGATAAATACTATTTAATTTTAGATAAGACTAACTTAATCTACTGATGTCCCTCTTCTTTATTTTGTCAAGAACAAATTTAATCAGACATAATAATTATATAAACAGATGTCCACAGTGGGCCAAATTCCATCTCTGACTGAAAGTGCATTTGGGATATAATGGGCTAGAGCCACTATTTTTTTTTTACTTAAAATGTACTACTTTCAATATTTGATAACTTGTGCTATCCATGTCAGGATCAAAGTTTGAGTGTATGAGTAGGCATATACTACTGCAGTTCTCATCATTACTCTTTTTTCCCACTGACTCTCCGCTGTATTATCTTTGGAAGGGAATTAATAATGTTGAAAGGCTTTTAAAAATATATATATTATCTTAGCGATTATGTTATTGAACACCCTCTGGGATATCTTTCTCCCTAATGCGCTACCTCCCCGGCTCCCCCTCCCCTTGTGTTTTCTCTGAGCGCGCAAAGTAAAAATTAAATAATAGTTGACATCATTTGGTTGGACTTGTGCTCGGATTCTCTCTATTATTCATGCAATCTTTCTTATTATTTTTCTTTCTCGTTCACCGTTATATTTTATTTACTTTAATGAACTAGATGCTGGGCTTCAGCCTGAGACTGTAGAGAGGGACCTGGCATGCTTTCAAACTATTGTTTTACTGTGGTTGAGATTAACGTCATCAGGATTTTCCTCTCTGTTATTTATTAAATCTTTTCTTTCCTCTCTCCTCCCTCCTTCTCTCATGTGTGAGGAGTACCTTGGTGATGGTAATGAAATATCAGCTGCATCAAAATGGCAAATACAGGTTTGGGGTTTTTCTTTCCCCTCTTTGCTTACAGGGACTACATCAAGTGTAGCAGACCCGCAATTTTAGTTGCTTCTCTTTTCAAGTCTGGGTTGGGTTTTAGCAGAGGAAATATGTACTTATAAACTGGGTTTATGTGTAAATTCCCTGATTCTCATTTTCTGCAGAAATATCTGGTCAGGAACATCACTGTGCAGAAGCAGACCTAGCTAACAAAGCCTAGATATAGATATATATATATGCATATATATATGTGTGTATATATATACGTGGTGACAGAGGACAATTCGAGGTTTCTGTACCTCAGCTGCAAAGGCTGGATTAATGGGAATGGAACTGCCATTGTGGATCCTAACTGCGGAGCAAGTATGTCTTTTTTTGTCAATCTGTTGAGCTAAATGTGCAGCGAGGGTTGGAGTCGGCCACCACCTGCCTTTTGCTGGCCCTGGGCCTTCAGAGATGCCTGTCCAGTAGGAGACACTATTCAGAGTTTTAGACACCATTTAGGCTGTTTTGTTTTGTCCCGGCGTGCATCAATTTGCAAGAAGGTGTATTTGGGCATAAAATTTGGTATTCATGGAGTAATTTTTGTCTTGAAGCAATGTTTTCAGTGTGTCTAGAAATGAGGAGTGTCTAATTTTGGGTTGATGGCCATGAAAATTAAGAGGATTTACACCTGGGACTTTCAAAAAAACATTTCAGGTCTGGAGATACACTAGATATTAACAGCAAAATGAGGCAGATGTGTTGGCTGAAATAGCTGGAACACGGATTCTTTCCTCAAAGGATCCTCAACCTGTACATCCCACTTTTGAAAGGCATCTGTCTCTGTTGGCTTTTTGTGTTTAGGAGGCAGGATTTACTGTATCAGATGTCTTCAGTGCTGGAACAAAGGGCACGCTGAGAACGTGATGAAGTCCATTGCACAGTTTCTCTCCAAATGAAGAAGTGCTCAAAAGTATTGGGATTTTTTTAGGCTGTTTATCAAATAAGAAAATATCACATTCTCAGGAGGGCTCCAGTGTTCTCAAGCTGTTCAAATCAAGGTGGTTTTGTCTCTGTTTTCAAGGATCTTGGCTCCTAGTGAGTATTCTTTAGCACATTCATGGGTGTTAAGACACATTACCTTTTTCTGTTGAACGACCTCGCTCTCTGAAATTTCAGCCATTGTGGAAGAGTATTTTTTTATTTTGTTTGTATTTTCTCAGTGTTAGTCTTTACTCTTAACCCTTCTTTAGCTGGGAAGACTTTTGTATTAATCCCAACATGTGGATCTCAGACTGTGAAATTTGGGAGATCAGAGCTGACCTTTGAATATCTGGTGAATCCATCCTCATTCATTTTAGCAGAGACAGGGCCTTGGATGTCTGTTCTGATTTATCCTTTCCCTTTTTTCCCCAGCCACAGCGTCTGGGACAGATAATCTTTAAACTCTTCCCTTTGGTGGAAGAACTCTCCATCTTTAGGTTTGCCAGCCCTGTGGCATAGCATGAATACAGATCTTCCACTTGGATGTGGACTGAGTTGGGGATGCATTGTGAAGACATCAACCTCAAAAGAACTTTAAGGCTTTAGGAAAATTCAGTCTAATCCACAGGCCTCTGGAAAGCATCTCAGAAAGACTCGTTTGTGGGGTTGTTTTGAGAGGGGTGACTCAGTGGGAGATCTGTCAGTTGAGGTTTTTCTTTGTGACAGCTTCCTTGCAATGGGATTCCACAAATTTTGATTCTGCTTGCAGTGTTAGGTGGTGTAGTGTACCTCTCTCTGGTTCTTCTGGCTGCCACTGCTGTGGAAGGCATCGTTCAGAGAAGTATTTGATTTTTTTATAGCAGCTCTCTATTGAGTTTTGCCATCTGCAGCCTTTTCTTTGGTGCTAGCGATTGGCATGACTGATCACTTGGTCATAATTGATCTGTACTCAAGCTAGACCAAACTCCT
This sequence comes from Tringa tobata, assembly GCA_033628505.1. Classification (NCBI taxonomy): domain Eukaryota; kingdom Metazoa; phylum Chordata; class Aves; order Charadriiformes; family Scolopacidae; genus Tringa; species Tringa tobata. The sequence goes on from JAHREE010000368.1 coordinate 486,526, forward strand.
TACTTGGGAAGAAACTCAAGAGGTAGCCCTCAAGGTTCTGCCTTCAAAAAGTACAGTTAAAGATAAAAGCATGGTAATGATGTTTACGTTTTATTAAGTATACGTTATATTTGGCTTCACACAATGTAATTTCCAGCTCTTAATGGCTTGGTTTGATTGTGAATACATTTGCAGGGCTGTTATGGCCATGAGAAAATAAGGACATGAGAGGACACAACAATCAGTTGTTGAGAGGGTCTTTTCCTAAATGCCACCGTTGGGGTGAAGCACGTTACTGCCATGGCTCAATGGAGCCCCGAAGGAATCGTACGGCACTTCTGGCCTGGGCAGGCAGTTGCAGCTGACAGCCATCAGATGGCATAAGGCAATGGAACAACATGCAATTACAAAAAAAGTGCAGTTTTTAGTCAGTAATGAATTTAATGTAAGTGGTGCGGGGGAGTGACTGCAGCAGTTGTTTTAGTATTATTTCTAGTAAATCAAAAAACGCCATTTGCACATTGACTCTGTTTGCGGATAACAACCTTCCATCCATATGTTTCTGGCTTATCCTTGAAGCTCATTTTCTAAATAAAGTTGAAACCTCACTAATATGGTACTGGGCCTCTTGCTGTTTCAGTTTGTCAGACTTTCCAATAAAAAGGCCTGTGTACCATGGCTTCATGCTTTTGGTATGTGTCAGAAATAGTTCAATGCATATACATTACAAAATTAGGATTTAATTTTTGTTGTGTAGCCATAAAAAAATTAGATTATATAATTATTATGTTTTCCTTTCTTATCTTTTATATTTTTAATATAATTTTTGAGGATGCCACAGGGCATTCCTGCTGTGAATTAGCTGCAATAAACTCTCTTAAACAGATAAACATCAAAGAGCAGTAATGTTTTAAAATGAAGCAACCTGCATTCAAAAGCCAATTGCTTTATGTTGTAGATCTTAAATGCTTCGGCTGTGAAAAGTGAATGGGGTTTCTCAAGGGCACAGAGGAGTTGCATCACTGGGATTTTAATACAACAGGGGTTATTCGAGTGAAATTGCTACCAAAATCCACTGCTTTTCATAGGAGCAGGCTTCCTTCTATTTTTCTTGTTCCTCTTGGAGATTATCAAGATGTGAAGATATATTCTGTTACCATGAATCCTATGGTTGCATTTAGACTGCTGATATCAAAGGGCTTCATGAGACTTAAACGTCTTGTGGACTTTGTGGTGACTTCTGGTAAAGCAATTATTAACTGTGAATTTCGGTGGATATTTTAACGAAGGAGTTAGAGATTTTCTCCTTTTTAATTAGGTTAGAGGATTTACAGTAGTCTGGCATTCACTTTGAACCTAGAGCTACCATCAAGAGTGGAAGTACCAAGCCTAACTTCTATTCAAATGCCATCTATGTTACAAAAGGTCCCAAATTTGGCTTGTCTGCATTTCTGGGCATCTACTTTATGTAGGTGAGACACTTTACCTCCTAGGGCTAAGGCTGCTTGGAAAAACCACCTCCTGATGGTACTGGGAATGCAGTTTCAGAAAAACAGGCACCCACGTTGCCCAAAAAATACTCTGTGGAGGTTGTAAGACCTCGTGCATAGGCTGAAGGATGTTCAGGGTCTCACCATCAAGGGTTGTGTTTGCACAGAGCTCCTCAAGACTTCTCTTCCCATTTTCAACATCTTCTTGATAACAGTTGTGCTGTGCAGGTGCAGAGGAGAAAATATTTATATTTGGGCGTGCAGCTGCCATTGGTTGGTCTGTATTTTTGAGGTTGCTTTGCCTGTGTTGCCTCTTTCATACAGTTTTCTGACAATCTGAGCTCCTGAAACGATGGTTGGTAAATTGGTACTTGCTGTTATTCTTTAGCTTTAACTTGAAACTAGATATGAGGCTGAGGCAGAAACAGAGCTGAATGAAGTTCACTATTTCTTTTTTCTTAAAGCAAAACCTGTGTTGAAAGATCCAACCTCTCCGATATAGTAATTATAGGATGCTATCCTTAGTGATGTTAAATAGCTCCCTTTAGTGTTTCTGTTTGATCTTGAGCTGTGAATTCCCTTTCTTTCGTGGGTGTAACTGTAAACAAGAGGATTAACATTGCTTCAGTGATGTTTTGCTTAAGTGAATAAAAGTTGAAAGGGTGTCTTGAATATCTGTGGAAAGCTTTGTGTGTTGCAGGGTTTCTGTGCTATATGTATGCACAGTGCACCTTTCATGGTAAACTCCAGTGATGCTTTAATGTTTGAGAAGTTCACTTTAAGCTTTTTATATTTTGGATGCTTTTGTGGAGCATTGTGAGCAGGATGCTCTGTCTCTTTGTTCGTGAGGGACCACAAAGAGGCTGTGAAGTTCCACTCTATTATATATCCATCCCTTTAGCTACGTAAGACTTTTTTCAAGACCTACCATGGAGAACAGGATTCTCACCACAAAACGTGGGCCAGATTTTAGGCTTTTTGATAGTGCTGTGATGGCAAGTAGTTACCCCACCAGGGATGTGAATGTCCACAAGAGAGTGGGAGTCATAAACTGCTGTCTTCTGCTGGTACTTAGCACGCAAGCAGAGAAAGGACTTCTTGTTGAGGGCAAGGCCCATGTGCACGATGACACTCTGCTGGGGCTTGCTGCTTGTGTGTGCTGTGCATCTTGTCCATAAGGCTCCTTGTACCTTGTTTGCTAGCCCAGTACAGGACTCTGAAAAGGAAAAAGAAAACTTCTTTGAGGGTGCTGGAGACCTGGAACAGGCTGCCTAGAGTGGTTGTGGAATCTCCTTCTCTGGAGATACTGAAAACCTGCCTGGACATGTTCCTGTCCGACCTGTTCTGGGTGACCCTGCTTTTGTAGTGGGGTTGGATCAGATGATCTCTGCAAGTCCCTTCCAACCTCTACCATTCTGTGATTCTGTGAAAACAGGAGAGCAAAGATCGTGAATGTTTTCAGTGCAGTCCCCGCCCAACATGGAGAGGTTCAAGTGTCACACCATCAGCTGGGAGAAAAGAGGGGCAGGACCAGTATCCCTAGAGACTTCTTCCTCTGCAGGCCTCCCACACGCTGCTTCTCCACCCTTCAGCAGCCCAAACCTAATGTTAGAGCACCCTCTGTTTGCACATGCAGCTTTCTATCAGGACTTTATTTAATTAGAAAATACAGACCCCCTCCCTCCGCACAGTTATCCCAGGAAAAACCCAACGTCACGATTCCTTCTTTTAACCTTTAACTCAGCCTAGGTTCCTACTGTGCACGATGCCTTCTTTCTATGACATGATTGATGTATAAAGGGTTTCCCTGTTATCTCTTACCTTCATCAGATATTACACTCAGCACTTGTCAGTGTCAGAAGTTATATCTGCCTTTTCAGTTGTGGCAGGAGCCAAAAAACATTGCCTCTTGGATGGGACTCCTCCATGATTCCTTTCCAGGTTGTCAGTTAAGCCTGTTGTTTTCATTTCAGCACGCCTGGTTCCTCTGATGTGAAGAGAATACTCTGCTCTGAAGTGGAGGACGACGGCAGTTAAGATGTGAGCCCTATTTTCCTGTCTGGAAACCTGCAGGGGAAGAAGCGTTCGCATGCTCTTCGTTGTTTCGAGATGATTTAAGAAACCGCCACTGTTGAACTGGCAGGGGATCTTTCCTTCCGTGACCTTTGCTGGAGCAGCTGATTGGTGTGCCCCAGCTGCAGGCCATCCTTTTCTTGGGAAAGTTTTAAGAGTGTCTGAAAAGCAACCATCTTCTTTCCTAGCCCTTTACTGACGTGTTATGGGCTTTTCCTGGCCTTTCCAACCCCGACGTGGAAGGGGTTGTTTGTTTTCTTTTTAAATGTTATCCTGCCTTCCTCCTTTTTTTAACGAAGCTGTATAGACATAAAGACTTGCTGTGCACTCAGCGTGGCACATGGATGGAGTGGCCACTTTGAACTGCTTTTGCAACAATGGATTCTGCTTGATTGATAATGAAACCATGGGATAGACCTCAGGGAGGTGAGTCATATGTTAATTTGTTCTTGAAGTTCCCTTGGTATGCTAAAAGCTGTGATCTTTCAGAAAAAATCTCTTATTTTATTTTAATTTTTTTTTTTTTAAAACTACTTCCTGGGGCCATGGCAGATGCTGTTTTGGAATGGCACCCAATGAGTTGCTCTAATGTAGTCCAGTGCTCAGTTGGCATTCTCCTATTGTGCGAATATTTTTGGTCCTTCTTTTACCGCAAAGATATTTTATTAAGTGCAGCACATTGTTATACACATGTGGTGCTGTGGAGCTCCGGAATATGCATGGGACATAATGTTGAGCTGCAGAAACACAATAGCAATGAGTCACTGGAATCCCTTGTTGGTCACAAGAGTTTGAACAACTGCAGTGATAATCTTTTGAGACAATGTACAACTCCAGTGGTATTTGCTATCTGCTCCGTGGTCTCCCTCAGTTAGCTGCTTGATTGGCTTGGCTTTGTGGGTATTCTAATCATGTTGGCACAGTCACTTTGATTAACGGCGACATGCAACTTGCAAGTCTCTGGGCTTGCGCCGACCTCAATAAAGTTGTGTGCTTTCTTTCTTTTCAAATTTCATCAGCTTCCTGAGGGCACCAGAAATGTTTTGCGTGGTTTTCCGTGGTGGTTGGTGAATATTGAAGTGTGGGGTTCAAAGGAGTGCATCTGCTTCTCTGCATCTTTCTTCTCTGAGAAAAAGAGTAAATAAAAAAATTCATGAAGTGAGAGAAGGGAGGAATATAGGATTCTTAAATCTGTGTTATTTTTTTCATGGCCTTTCCAATAGGTCCCAGGTCAGCTTTTAAGCATTAGCTTTAGTCCCTTCTTTGTAAAACAAGAGAATCATCCCACTGACATGACTTTGTTTACAGCTAATTTGGCTAATCTTCACCTGTTACTTCCAGAGTATATTTTTAAGAGGCATGCTGAAAGCACTCATGATCTTATTTAATTTCTGTAGTGCTGTGTCTTCTAAGAGAGAGGGGGTTTGCTTCTGCAGTCAGATAAACAAGCTTGCAGGTCCATTGGCAAAATGGGTGAAAGCTTGATTCCCCTTATTCCCCAGACCAGAAGAAACAGAAGTTCAATGTCTCATTTTAGACTTAAGGAAACTGATGAGACATGAAATCCATGTGGTGGTTTTAGTAGTGGTTATTCTTCTGCACATTGGCTCTTGACTGTATTCCCCAGTCCTCTGCTGGTGTTTTCTAAGGATATACAGTATTTTCAATGACCACTGCCTAACTATCATGTGGTTCTTGAATACCATCTCCACTGCTGAAAGTAAGGGTGTCTCCTAAATGAGAACTTACAGCTCAGTCAAGCCGGTGGAGTATTGAACTTAGATACTGTGAAAGACAAAATATCCAAGGCTGAAATTTGGAATAATATAGGATTTTGGAGGCAGAGATCCACATCTATCCGAAGATTTGTTTTATATGCCTTGGATGGTGTAGTGCTCCCAGCTGTTGAAAGTGTTGTTTTAACAACAGAGAGTTTGTAGATCCCTGCAGTCAAATGTAAGGTAGTTTCCAGGAGACCTTTGACTGGTGTCTTTGTTTCAGAAAACCCAAAGCTCAGTTCTTGGAACCCTCTTTCCACTTCAATTCAGCCCTGCCTTGTCTTAACAGGGGTTAGTAGGTCAGATGCGCGTTTCAGGCATCCCCTGCCTGTGATGATGTTGTTGGGAATCAACCTCACACTTCCATTTTTCATTGAAGAAAGTGTTACTCAAAATACACTGCAACAGCTGCTTCCTTGACCCACTTTGCTATAAGCACTTTTTATTAGATTTTTGAGTAGTGGTAAAGAAATGAGGGATACTGAGGTCACTGTGCCGTACGGGACATCAGGTGAATGTGCCAAAGAACATGAGCCTATCAAGAGTCTGCTCACAAGTGAGTAGTTTCTTATTGTTAAAATTTTACCTGCTTACAGTTGTCCTCCAATTCCTCAAATGTTTTTTAAGTCTTTAATAAATCACTTGTTCTTTAGCCAGGACTTGTAGTAATAATCTGTTCTTGTCCAAAATAACTTTATTAGTGATTACATTGAATATTCTAGCAATAGGATCTGTATTTTCAGTCTTCTCAGGCAAAGGAAGAGAATCACCTTTATAACTTGTTCTGCCTCTTGGTAAAGAGACCATTAGCTCCTTTTTCCTCTCTTTTGTTTGATTTTTTGTTTCCTCCTCCTTTCCTCTCTTCATTCACAAGAACATTTGGATTTATGTCTTCATTCTAGTTTTTATTGTCAAGTTATAGAAGCTGCTGTCTTCTCATACATATTAATTTGACATCGTTAATCCCGTACAAACACATTTCTGGTATTGACTACTTAGAAATACAAGTCTTTAAGTATATTAATGCAAACAGAATTTTTTAGCCTCGTGGTGAATAAGTCATTATTCCACTCGACTCTCCTTAGTCACTAATTATTGCATATGATACCCACTTTTGTGCTGTAAATTACTGGAGGCAGTGAAAGTTAAGCACACGGTAGCTGTGAAAATTGTCTTCTTTTCAGCTATGGGTGCCATTGTATCTTGAAGAAGAAGGATTCTTTGTCTCAGTTCTCTAGCTGTAAAATAAGGTATTTACTTACTTTGAAGGAAACTTGCATGTATAGGTCTGCAGAGGAGTATAGGACACTTGGATAATATGCTAAGAGAAGATACACGAGTAGCTGCATCAGGAAATCATTGTTTCTTTAAAGAAAGATTGGAAAAAGGGAGAGAGGTAGAGTGTTCCTTTGTTTTGCCTCTGCGTGTTTTCAAAATGAACCCTAAAATAATATGAACCCTAAAAAAATGTTAGAGATTGTGGTGGTGGTACTTTGTGCCCTCCTCTTTCTCCGCCTGCTGCTGCTTGCTTAAGTTAATGGACCATTTCTCTTTGTAAGAAGAGTGTTGGAGGACTATTTCTGGGGATGCTTCAGAGCAGAAACCCAAGAGGAGCGCTCCCTCCACTCCGTGCAGGAGTCTGTCTCATCCCACAGATTCCCCACAGGGAATCTACATGCACAAATTCCTAGGATTCAAGAATCCCCTCAAGTTTTGTTTTGGTATGTGAAGGTAGCGGATTCACACAAGGAGGGATGTGCCGGGGAGGAGTTGCACTCAGAGCTATCAGTTTTGCCACCCATCTTTGCAGGGCTCCAAGAAAGCTGAGTGGTTGATGTATGAAGATGTATCAGAAGCATGAGCCATTGCAGAGAAGCCCTCTGAGAACCCTGCTGAGACTTCACGGAGAAGTGCCCGAGAGCACCATGGGCTTCGATTTATTCTGCCCCCTTTTGAAGGTGTTGGGGAAGAACGGTTTCCAGTGAGGGGAGGAAAAAAGTGAGGAAAAACTTGCTTTGGTTCGAATTGAGAAAAGCAGGGAAATGGAGAGTAAAGGCTGTCATCACATCCCTAACTCTGGAATGTCCTGAGCTCATCTGTCACCCTTCTAGAATTAACAGTCCTTGATCAGCCTTAAAACAGGCCAGTGCCTCGTGAGTGAAGGCTGTGGGCAGAGCGATCAGAGACAGAGGTTGCTTTTGTCAGCTGAAGCTGGAACTGGACCTTATTTTAACAGAGGATGTTTTGGTCTTAATTTGCTTTGGCTGGGAGTTCAGCGTGCAGTTGTGTCTCGGCACAAGGCTACTGCAGATGCTGGATGGGAAGAGAGGGTAGATGAGAAATGGAGTTGAAAATACTGAAAAGAACAACAAAAGGAGTGGACAGCTTGGGCTGCTGAAAACCTTCTGCGTGAAACTCTGGCTCCCTTAGAGTGGCTGGCAGTGCTCCTGATAAATTCAGTAGAGCCAGGATTTGGCCTATATATTTATTCTGATTTATGAAAAGATCACTCATCGTGGTATCTAAGCACTGACTTAAGGTATTTAGTTACAAACAATCATTTTAAGAGCGATGCCAAAATCTTCACATGCATTATGCTTGGAGATTAAAGAACACGGAGCTTTGGTTGCATGTGATTCTCCAGTTGTAATTATTCTTCATCCCAAACATTACAGACCTCCATGCTGTTGGGCACAGAGGGGCTCCAGACTGAGACAAATCAAAAAGATTATGTGATGTAGTAAATAGCTATAAATTAATGGATTTTACTGGGATGCCAATAACTACCTCAGTTTCCCTGTCAGCCCCAGAGGAATTAATTAATTCCTCGGGGTTTAGCCAGCCATTGCAGGAAAGAATTTTAATCTTCTGCATTTTTGTAACCATAACTGGTTACCTTGTGATAGCTCATACAACACTGTGTGCTCTCCACTCTGATGCTGCATGACAATAATGCACTGCAGAAGAAAGCTGATTGAGTTCAAGTGAAATCTATCCCAGAAAGAGTATCCAGAGCAGCTGGTTTCATTTATATATTTTATTTCTGAAGCTCATGAGCGTTCCAGTGAGAGATGGTATAATTGATTTAAATCAAATTATGAAACACTATACTTTTTATTCTAAAATGCACTTTTCTGGCATTCAGTTCTGTAATGTATAACTCGCAGGTAACGCAGAGCAAGTCTGAAGAGGCTGAAAAATACTCCTTTTCGTCATGTAGTCTGTTGCTACACATTCTTGCCTTGGAGCTGAAGCCAAAGTTGCTGTTTGTAACAGAATCATCGTCTCGCTAAGGAATTGAGGCTGCATTGCTTCAGGTGAGACACAAAACCTTATTCCTTCAATTTCTCGGTGATAAGAGCGCTGCTGATTTTTGGAGGAGCATCTCAGTTCCCCGTTTTTTCCAGCTGAAATTAGAGGCACACAGAGCAAATAAATGGTGAGAACAGAGATGTACTCGGAAAGGGATAATGCTGGGCATTCATCGCTGCACAGGTTAATCTGCATTTTAAGAGGCTCAAAATTTTCAGAGGGTTTAATTGTTCACTCAGTTGGCTAAGTGTTTGCTGAAGTAGAAGACGTCACAACAGTGTTAAAAGCTTGTTAGAGTGTTTGTTTTCCCTAATAACTTCTGAACTGGCCAGTTTAAACCACATTTTATGGAGGTGATTAAGCTCCTGTAAATTTTCTGAAAACTTCTGGCTGAGCGGAAAGAAGAAACAACAACTGGTGCCACCAGTAATGGAAAAGCTACAGCTGGGGCTCAGCCGTTCCCTGCCTGGGTTTGGCTACCCAGCTGGGCTAGCTAGGAAAAAAAAATGGCTAGGTGATGTGCCTGTGTGCAGCTCCGATCCAGCACGTACCCAGCAAGGACCTTCCTGTTTTGGGGGAATGAAGGAGGGGTCCAACTTTGTGTTTTGGTACACTGGATGCGAATCTTACATCAATAACAACAGGATGATGCTCTCTAACTTCACTCTTTCCACTGACTTGTTTAAAGTAGCCACTGGAAGGTGTCTAGATGCCATGTGCCCTCACCACACGGGCACCACGAAGGGCGTTGGAGCTGCCTGGGACTGGTGCCCTCTGTTAAGGTGTAGTACCATAGATTGGGAGGTGATATTGCAGCCCGAGATGCAACTGTAGCTAGATATTGCTCCACCAGGGAATGGGCATTACAAGCTTTAGAGGAGCTCGTCGTTACGAAACCCCCTGACAACAGATTTGTATTTATTTACTGGCGGCCACTCAGCTCGAACGCGGAGCTCCGAGTCGTGTCAAGTTTCCCCAACTGCTGGTGCTTTTCTGCAGAGTCCAAGTGGCAGCTGGTGTACGTACACATGGCAGGTCACGGTCCTGCATTTTCCGCTTGCGTCCCTTTCTCCTTGCGGCAGCTACTGTGTGTGCCTGAGGGTTTGGGGCATCAGCTCACAACTGTGTTGCTGGGAATGGCTGGTGAGCGAGCGGGAGATCCCAAAAGGAATTGCTTGGCTTCGGAAAACGTTTTGCTCAACGCTCTTAAAGCAAATGCTTTGCACGCTGGACTACCCAAAGTTTGATATGGGGTGAGGGACTTTTCAGTGTTTCTCCTCTGTTTTTATTTCCTGTTCCAGTAACAACATTTCTGTCCTAGAATCATAGGATGGTTTGGGTTGGAAGGGTCTTTAAGGATCATCTAGTTCCAATCCCCCTGCCCTGGACAGGGACACCTCCCACTAGACCAGGTTGCGTGAAGCCCCATCCAGCCTGGCCTTGTGTCACATTTCACAGTTTAAATGTATTTGGGAACCACGCCAGGAATTTCTGCTCAGTCTCTGAAGAGGTGCCCCTAGCAGTGCAGATTCCCTTCACAGCCCCTCTCCATCACGTTGGAGAAAACATTTCTCTTGGGTGCGAGAGTTCTCAGCTCTTACCCCTCTTTAATCTGGGTTTGTTTTGGGGGACCTTCCAAACAGGTTTCTTGGTGGTCACCAGTGGTATTAAGGGTACATTAGGGATACTTGTGTGCTTAGGAATAGATGGAGAGACTTGCTTTAAAAAAAGGTCTCTGGAAGGATATGAATAATCCTTTCTGATCACTGCTTATACCGTTGCTAGCTGGATTTGAACCTCTTTCTAGTTCAATAGCAGATTACCAATACTTAGAGCTGTCTCACAAGGTCAGCAAAGTGGCATCACAAGTAAAATGGAACTTGTGTCATACCAGTGGTTTAAAATACAAGCCCCCAGCACAGTTCAGTTAGTTGATAGGCCACCTCCATTTATTTCAGCTATTAAAAACTCATGCGCGCAGCCACTCTAAGTACTGATGCCATCAAATGTGGTCAACACAGACAGTTCAGCCTGCAAAAGTGAGCCAGAAAAGGCATTAAAATGCTTAGTCTATGACATACTTCCTTATTTTTGTCGTTTTGACATTTATGTGTTGTATCATTGAGACTTTTGAGAAAGAAGACCCAGTTCCTGAAGCAAACTTAACCGAGATCTTCAGTTTATAATGCCTCAGCCGTCTGTTTTGCATTTAATTCAAATTGACCACCTGCATGCTGTTAACCTCTGGAAGGTTACTGCAATCACAGTTGTTGTTGTTGTTTGTTTAAAAGTTTTGTAGCTCAAGGAAAATATTAGTAACCAGTTACTTAACCTACACTGTTTACTGATCTCATTGAACTTGCAGATGCGGCTTTGCTGGCCAGGGAAAACTGGGAGTCATCTGGTGCCAGTAATAGCTTGCACTTATTTTTCAGACAGCAATAGGTTGAGCAATTAAAAAGAAAATTTTTTTTTTTCATAAATATGCTCTTCATCTGTTGGCTATTTGTCTTAAATTTCAAAATGCAAAATGTAACTTAGTGGATATGGAAGGTAGCTCTAAATGAGCCAAACTTTAACAGCGGCGTGCTTGAGTTGTGAGTGCTGCTGATTACACATGCAAACCCCCAGAGGGGCATGTGAAAATGTACAAGAATTGCAGAGGCAACTTAAGCGAATAAGACAGATGCGTTCATATTAACATTCTCTGACCAGGAGCATTTAAATTGCCATAATGAAGCATTTTACTAACTGAAAGCATTCAAAAATTAGGAATTACTTTTTCAAAAGCACCAGACTTTTTAAGAAATATGCATTATTTTTTTTAACCTTTGGAGTTCACTCAATTGAGAATTTTCTGCTTTCCTGTACAGCAAAGAATAGAAATCCACTTGCTTTAAAAGTCTCACGTATTCCTTTGATTCTAAGAGGGGGAGCTTTACAGTGAACACACTCCAAACTGGCAACACGTCTATGCTTAATCCAGGACATTCCTGGGAGGTGGGCCGTCCGCTCGCTCCTCAAGTCTTAAAAACTAACACCGAGAGAAAATCGATTCCTTTCACAAACCCCAATGCTTTTGCAGAAGCAGGAATAGGACAGGATGAACCTTCAATCCCGAGTATCAGCTACAGAGCTCTGCTTGTGGCCCACACCCACCTAGACCTGTGAGCAGAGACCCTGTTGCTCCTTCAAGCCAGCTCTTTCCTCTAATGAGAGCAAAATGTCAGGAGTCGGTGACTTTAACTGTGAGTTCAGGTGTTTCCTTATTCTCAGACGAGCTTAGGGCCCAGGTGATACAGGGGATGTTCTCCAAACAGGTGACAAATGTTTGGTTTTATTGCAGGTACCACCTAACCTTTCCGTTCGGGGATGCACTGTTGGTACGAGCTGTTGGAGGAGCCTTTTCAGGTAGGACTGATGCGGGGCAGGGGAATCTTGAATTTTCAGTTTAGTCTAAAATAGTAAAAATGATTTGGAACCAGAATAGGTGTTGTCTGATGTGCCCGGGTTTATCTGGCACTCTGGTTGTCCCTGACCTCCGTGTGTGGGGCCAACTTCTTGGACTGTGGACTGTGGGGATATGTGATGTTCAACCAAGGAGCACTGCAGGAACGGTCCAAGGCGCCTTTTGGAAAGGGAATTTAGTTTCCAGCTGAAATTTAGGAGCGTTTGATGTCAACACCTTCTTCAAAGAGTCTTTATAGTTGAAACCCAACTTTTCCATCAAAAAGCCATGAAGTAAAACTTTCTGCCAACATGCTCTTAACCTCTCTACTGCTTTATTGGGTTTTTGTTTGTCTGCGTGGGTGTCTGTGGGGACACTCAGGCATGTGGATTCAAATGAGCTGTTCAAATAGATTAAACAACTTTAAACCCCTTTGTGGTCTTTGGAAGTGAATTAGATTAAAGTGAATTAGGGCTATTTTAATTCTGAATGAGTGAGTCCACATGGGCTTAATATAGTTTTATATAGAAACCCACATTAAAATCACATCCTTAGTTAACTCAGATTGGTTCCCATGTAGATGAACCTCTCCTATCTTTATTTAGCAGTGCGTACGGAGCTCGCTTCACCCGTAACTCGCACTATCGTCAAGCAAAGGAGCTAAATCAAAAATGATATGGTTTTTGCTCTGGTATAAATGGTTACACAAACGATAGGTCAGTAATCAATCTGCCCTGTGATGTGTCCAGAGGAAGAAGCTGGGTCTGAATAGCTTTTAGCTGTCATTGTTGAAATCAACAACGCATGCCAGAAGAAAACCTTCAGCCTTAATTCCATCAGCTATAAATTATTCCAAGGGTCTGATTCCTCGGAATGAAATGCAATAGATAAATGGCAGAGAAATATTATTAATGGATAGTTTACACCATTCCTAACTGCGCTGACTTCATGAGAGTACTTTATATTACTATCTGGAATAGCAGTACTAGGGATTTATTAAAATGACTGAGTACTCATTGTTAGCTAGAATACCATACTATATTGGAAACATAAAGTATTCTGCATCAAAGCATGTAATCTACATTTTTTTCTTTTCATCCTTAATTTGATTATGAACTATTACTATGCTTTGCCATAAAACAGGAAAGTTGTACGTTTTGATGGTTTCTCAAGTGCTGATTTTACTTTCTGCACAAATACTTCGTATCTTTTCAGCATAATTATTTAGCAGCCATTTCGGGTTAATTATTGTCATTAACAATATGAGTCCTATGAGGGAATATCAATTAAAATATGCACAGCTGAACTTTCAAATGAGTAAATAATTTAGTTTTTGAAAATGACTGGAAACAGCAGGGTAACAGTCAAAAGGGGAACAATTATTTTAATGCCTATTTGACAAATGAGTAATTTTTACAGCAAATTAGTTTCTTATCATAGCACCCCTACTGGTAACAAGAGAGAAACTGTTAACATGAGTTTTAAAAATAAAAGCTGCTAAGTTATGCATGCAAAGTTAAGGAAATCATTTGTATGAAGAAAAGGTGATTATGATACACATTGTTAGCTGAAGAATGTTGCCATGGGAATCTAATTAGGGATATAAATCACACAAAATTATGTTTATATATAGGGCTGGATACATTAAAGTGATATGCACGTTTATACATCAATTTTGTTATTCATTGTCAAAGTATTGAAGATAGTCCTTCATTGCTCTTTCTCCTTGACCCCCCTAAATGCCGCGATTGAAAGTTAATAATTTGGTAGAATTGCTTATAAATAACAAGAGCAAGAGAAGTTAACAAATGAAGTATGGAATTTCAGGTTTGAATATATGAAGTTCACCCATTTGCATAACAAAAAAAGAAAGTAGAAAAACTTTGCAAGCTAAGTGTTGTCCCTGGTTTGAGGGAATTTTTAACATACACCTTGACTTTTTAGTTACGCTATCCTGGGCTGTTTATGCAATTATTCAACAGAATAAGAAAAATCGGGAGGGGCAGGGGAAAGGAGGAAGGGACAGTGTGTAGGAACCAGAGCTATTGAAGATGTTTGGGGTGTTTTTGGAGTACTGAGAAGATTTTTTTCAAGGCCTTCTATAGGAGTTAAAACAGATTTTTATTTTGATCCATCTGTGGAGTGCCAAATTGCGTTACTGAATTGCACCGAGTACGGCTGAGAATTGTGCTCGAGAAACTTTCAGCGAAGGTGAGCAAACCTTTAATGATACTGTAGGCCTCTGGCTGCCTTACTGTCCTGAGGTGCTGGCATGGTAAGGAATTGAAAAGCAAACCAGGAAAAAACGTGTAATTTTTTCTTTCTTTGCACAATGTTGACCAAAGCGGGGAGCGTAGAAACTCTACCTATCTCTAAATACCATGACAATGAAAAACTCAACTTGACAGTTCTTGATAGAAATTGGCAGTTGTGTCTCCTCTCACCAACTGGCAAATTCAGTTTTTGACTCTGTTACCATCAAACCTTTTGCAGTCAGGCTTTTCTGGCCCAGAGTCACGTTTTGGGACTCAACTCTAACTCACTGGGACGAAACCTTTCTTTTCCACCACGACCTCTGTGCAACCAAGGGGATTGCAGTATAATCAGTGTGGTCACACGCCTTCTGATGACATCCCCAACTGAGCGTGTGATTGAGGGTGTAGATTTAGTGCCGTCTCCTCTAAAAAAGCTGCTGGAATTGCAATGTTGCTCTGACAGAGGTGTTTCCTCGTTGGGGTGTATCTTCCATATCTTTTTTCAGTGGTGTAATAAGACAGAGGGGAAGAACAATCTGAGATGTTGAGAAACATAATATCGTACGGTAGAGCTAGGACAGGGCTGTTGGAGGCTGGAACTGAGGACTGGCTAGAAACCAAAGAACAGCCTGTCTGATTTGCTTTTAAGGAATCCTTCCGTTTTTTCTGTAAACATTTATTTTGCATTAAGACCTATTTAAGACAGTTTCACCTTTTTGTTTTGGTTTGGTTTGGTTTTGTTTGCCCACTTCACCACAGTGCTGTCTCCCACCCCACCTTAAGCCACCCCACAGTTTCTGCCTGAAATCTCACAGCACAGAAATTCCATAGGAAAACAGAATGATGTCATTTCAGTCAGACCATAATTTTCCAGCTGTTGGAAGAAGGCACATGGCGGTGTTTATTTCGCTACTTATAAAGATTTGTGGCAAAGAGGGAAATATTTTACTTCCAAGATCATTGTTCAAGTTATTGAAGCTGCTCATCTGGAGCTTTGTGCCATAGCTGGAGGAGGCAGAGGGGTCGTGGGGAGAGAGAGATTGTACGTATGGCCTGTAGGTAACTGCATGTATGGTGCCTCAGAGGAATTAAAGGATTTTTTTGAAGGTTGTTTTTCTGGTGAGAAGGAGAGAGGCGTGGAACGGGCAGCCTTTCAGCATAGCTGTGCCAGTGGGAACCTTTGAGATCTCCATTACTGGCTTTGCATTCAATGAGGCTTTGTGTGGACCAAGCAAGCTCTCACTTTGGCTGGGTCTCGGGTTGCCTTTTGTATCTAGCATGGAGAAGGCTTTGTCCTGAGCTGCTGGCTAGGCTACAAGCCAGAGCTCTAGAGGTGGTGGAAATTGGTTATTGTAATGTTGGTCAACATGGATTTGAAAACCCTTGGCAGAGATTTCCGGAGTCAGAAGCTTAGATCCTACTGAAAATGAAGATCCTTATAGGTTGCTTCAAAAAAAACCCACAGTCCTGAGTCCTGGATTATCTCCTCTGTTAGAGTGGCAAAGCTGCATCGTGCTGTATTCCTGGCCCAAATTTTCCTCATGCTTTACAAAAGCCTTTGTGCGTGTGTGGGAGTCTGGAGATTTGGGTTCTCATCTTTGGAGGTGACCAGGTGTCCTCAGGCAAAGGGAGGGGAGGGGGGCAGCTATCTGAGAGACACCCCCTCTATACCCCCCCATACTTAGGTATGCTCGTTTTGCATTAAGTTTTAATTTGCGTAGTGGAAAGCTCTGACATGTGAAATCTCAGTACTTCAGTCATGAGGCGTTAGCCAAGCTTGCCCTCCAGTTCGTCTGAGCACTCCAGAAGGGCTGGATGCAATAACGAACAAAAGCCTTTTGGATGCTGCTGTTGCTCATTTTTTCACTGTGTGGGTCCATTAAAGCATTGCTGCCTTTTGGGAACTCAGCTGGAAGAAGAAAACAGGCCTGGAAAAAATAACTGCATTATGTTAGACCACTGGCTACTGCTGGAGTTGTGTCAGTTTGTAACACGTTAGGCAGGTTCCCTGAGCATCCGCTGCAAAGCTTCTGCTGACAGGACTTGAGCCCTAGCAGTGCAAGCAGCCAACAACAGCAAAAAAAAAAAAAAGGAAAAAGAAAAGAAAAAAGCCAACCAAAACCCAGAAAAAGCTGTGGGCTCTTGTATCCTGTGTGATCGTAGAGGCTGTGGGTAGCGTAACTCGGGAGGAGAGAAAATGAAATCGGTGAAGTGTTCCCCTGATGCACCCTGCAGCTCGTAAAGGCAATCATGGGATCAAATGAGAGATTTCTGAGATGAAGGGAAGATGTGTAGGTGAGTGATAGGCAAAATAGCTGCGGGTTTGGTTTAGCCCTCAATTTTTTCATGATGGTCAGTTCCACACAATTTAACTTCGCTCTTTTCCCTTCGCCACTTGCCTTTTCTCTCATGCTCAGCACCGGGCTTTCTGCTCAAAATGCCAGGTTAAGAGAGTAAAAGTAGCCTGGCACGGAAATCCACGCCACCTGGACACACGGGACTTCCCCCTCCGAGGCTCTCGAAACGTGTACAGAAGCAGAGCTGAAGTTTGTCATCATTGATTGGGTCTAGAAATTAAAACAACCCCTTGAACTTGATGCATAAATATAGTCTCTTCAGCTTTTAACCCTGCTCCCCATTACCTCATCATATTTTACCATGAAGGAAACATATACTATAATGTATTCTTTGTCACATATGGTCCACGCCCTTATGTAAACTGCATTTTCAGGCCTTTTCCCATGCAGACACATTACCCAACAGGCATTCCTCAGACGTGCCAGTTAACGCTTTACTGCTTAGCAAATCTATTGGATTAACACAATTACAGTAAAAAGCGCAGGACAAAATAAATATTCCCCAAAGAACCTTTGGGAGGATTTTGCCATTTCTTGGTTAGTAAGAGATGATCCCTCAACAGACATCAGACTGGCCCTGTTTTCCTTTCTTTTATTTCATCTGTCCCAGCGGAGCAAGACAAATATATCAGTGTATGGGCAACAGAAGCACGAGCAGCCTAGTATTATCTGTACTTTTTGATCCAGTCTGCAGGGAAAGCTGAGAGTCCAGGGGAAGAATCAGGGAACTTTGTGTTCAGCCAACTTCCAAAGCCTTTGGTGTCTGGCCAGATTTGCAAAACTTAATTGTACGTTTACGTTGTGTGTTGCAATACCTTGGAGATTTGCAGAGTGGTTCTCATATGCCCCTTTTGGGTGCTCGGCTACTCCAGACGTTGCCATTAAATGAACGTATGGCTTTCACCCTCGCTGTGCGACGTCCAGTACCCCCACGCTCACTGGCCTGGTGGCCCCTTTCCTGTCTCATAGTCTAAAAGGGAGAGACAGAAGGATGCTGAATTGCTCCATCCATCAACCCAGAGTTGTCCTGAGGCACTTTTTCCCTGGGGTGCTGGTAACAACTACTGCTTACCCAGCAGGGAGGTAGCAGAGGTGGGTGAAAGCTGGTCATAGTGCCCCAGTGTTCTCTTCCAGAGCGCCCTGAGGCAACTTTAGCCATTTATCTAAGCTTTCGAGTTGTTCCTTGTTAGTACTTTCCATTGAATCTCATGGCAGTAGAATGCTAATACTGCTTTTTCCTTACAGAGACACAACTGAGGGGGTTTTTTTCCACCACCCTCTAACTTTTTTTGGTCCGGTTTGAGTCATTCATCCTTTGGAAATCTCCAGTGAGTTTGGATCTGAATGTGACCGGATTGATCTGTGCTAATGCCAATACTTCTTTGGGAGAGAGGGGAAGAGAGAAAAAGAAAAAAAAAATTAAGGCAAGCATTGAATTTATAGCACTCCAGATGTCAGGGAAATGAACATAAAAGTGCAGATGCCTTATAGTCAGACAGACTGTTCAAATGTATGCAAATGGGTGACAAGTTTATGTGAATATGGTTGAAAAAAAGAAAAAGCAAGGGAAAAAAATGCTTAAATAATCCTGTTCTTATTGTTGTGAGTATTGGACACTGAGTTTGGTGGAATTCATGGTTGTGATGACCCAAAGAAGGCCAAGGCCCTGCTAAACATGGCCGGCTGGGTAGACTTTGATTGGTCTTAATGTTCTTGGACATACCATTAAAGTAATATAAATTCATACCTTTAAAGTTATGGAGCCTATTGATCAAGCTTTTCCTTGCACAGCAGTATTTAGATTTATTCTGCAAATCATGGTCATGGCTGGCTCTGAAGTTGACTACAGTGTCTTCGGTTTGGGTAGCCTAGATGTATGGGGTTTAAGTGAGAGCAGATGTACTTGCACGTACATTTCACATATGAGCGTCTCGATTGTTTGGGGGTAACAAAACAATTCTCTCTGTCAAACGTGCTTCCAACTTGTGAATTAATTATATCTGCCTCCCTGCAAACTGTTTAGGAGCAGCTGGTCTTCCTGGCATCTTTATTAGCATGCAAAGGAGCTTCTCCAAAGCATGAAATGCCGAAAAGAAAAGCCTCTGGCTAAGTCCTACCATGGATTTGAGTGGTGTCTGTCTTCAGCCAGGTGAAGGAAAGAGCCAGCGGTGGTCTGTCTAAGGCATCCCTCTACACATGATCTTGATTTGCTTTCCATCCCTTTCTGCTGCTGGATGAAAACAGCATAAAATTATAGTCATAGGCAGCCAGAAGGTTAAGGAAAACTGATACAGTCTGAATAATCTGCTGCTAAACAGCTTGTGTGGGTCTGTGTCCAAACCCCATGTCTTTAAATAATGTTTCAAGCAGACTAGCTTTTCTGGATCCCTTTGCTTAAAATGCACAAGGGATTTTTTGGATGGCTACTGCCATTAAGGTTACTGAGCATTGTTTGGATATGTTCTTTGTTCATCCGTGAAGGAAAAGACCTGCCATATACGTAGTCCCATGATGCAATACTAGAACCTTTTAAAAAGTTATTAAACAGGTAGTAAAATGCCTTTACAAAATACACTTTGATTTGTACAATTTTTAGAAATGGCAGAGGACAAAACCACATCCTTACCCCCAAACAAATCCACAGCAAAATAAATAAAGCCTTAATTTGCAATAGCTGGCTTTTACTATACAGGAAAGGTGAGAAAAATAATACAAGTTATACAGCACACTTCTTACAAATACCAGCTTATATGAGCTAACACTGCCAGTTAACATCTTAGATTTTTCTCAGCAATAAGCTACATCTGCAGAACTTATGGGTTAGGTTTTATAAAGTTCACAATTCAAAAATGTCTCTGTGCTAAAGGGCTTTGGCTCTCTAGCTCAGGGCAAATTTTATATGCTACAGTCTGTAACCATCTTTGTTTCTAGAGAAGTATACGCATGGATCATGGATTAAAACATTTTACTATGTGCCATGTGGGTTTTATTATCTGAATAGATTATATCCTAAACAGGTCAACTACCTCTGATTTAAATGCATGGAGAATGGGAAACAGCGTTTATTCATGCAGCGGGTTTATCGTGTGATACTGCAGCTATACTTCACTCCCAGACACTCTCTGAAAGGTAGAGCAGGACACAGGGTATCCGAAGTCACCCTCAAAACTAATCCCACTTTATTTCAATAGATGCAAGGCTTGGTATGAAGAAATAAATCTCCGCAGCCGCTGGGATGATGAGAACTTGGTGCATTCTCAGCTGGTCACAAACCTCTGAGTCTCTGAACGTGTTACAAATAGAAATGGGCTGAGCATATCTGAAATAGCTGGAATAGTGGTAGATGTGGAGTATTTGCTGGCTTGTAAGCGGCTTGGGAGCCTATTCTTCTCCAGACATGACAGTTTACCAGAGTTATTTGAATGGAACTGGATCAGCTCAAATTCGGAAATCAGGAGAAAAGTAGAGAAGTGACAGGTTGGAATCAACAAGGGGTCAACCTCCCCTGAGAGGCTGCGGTCTGTATTTAAGGCACTAGGCAGTATCTAGATAATGTTCAGGTTTACCCTCTGCTGCTTTTATGTCTGTGTATATTTCTATGTGAGTGTGAGTGTGTATCATATACATCAAAGATGATAAGGGAAGACATTACATTCCGTCTCATATAAGTGAAGGCATTATATGTGGCATTGTAATGGAGGTGATGTAGTGGTGGTCTTGTTTCTAATCCTTGCAAGATCATCTCCTTGATGAAGACCTGCCTCTCCACCGGGAACCATGGTAGAGACCAGCAAGAGTATGGGAGACACTTGATATAACTGCGCTCAAAAATATAGAAGGTCGGGCATTCCTGGGCTCTCCATGTACCTCTGTGGATGCCAGTGTGTGTTTGTGATGGTGTACAGTGAGAAATAAGAAAAGTATGAGCTGTTCAGAAATTGGAGGAGAAACAACAGAAGAACAAGTAGGTGTAATACCTGTGGATGGAAACAGTTGTCTGAATGGGACGAAGAAAGGAGGAGTAGTGTTACTACTACATATTTTGTTGTCACAATTAGCTGCTATTAAATACGTTTCAGTATTGCATTATTGTTTTCAGTGAAACCAAACTGACTATTATATAGCCGTGCAACAGTTTCCCAAGGGAAGTAGGGGGAAGCTATTTACTGATTTGCTTAAATCTCTGTTGAACAAAGCAGTGGAAAATACTCTGTAGGAAATAATCATCCACTGGCAGGAGGCTGGAAGAGGTGACGTAATAGCGATCGTATTTCTGTGACAATGAATGATTCTGTTTATGTAATATTAATTTCTGGTCATGTACCCTAGACTTTGCTTATTTTTGTCTCATCCCAAGATAATGTAACAGATAAATTCAATTTACCGATTTTGGCCACGCTTTCTAGAAAATAGTTAAGCGTTTTCTGTCTACGCTTGTGCAGGTGACTATCACAATGCACACAAAATCTTGCTTCTCTTGAAGCCATACGTCTCTTTCTGCACTGAATTTTTAACAGACTGTAATATCTATCTTTAAAAAGGGGAAAGGGAAAGGTCTTGGGAATTAAGCACCGGGCAGTCTACCTTTGATATCTGAAAAGATACTAGGACAGATTATTAAGCAGTCAGTGTGTAAGCACCATCCAGATAATAAGGTGATAAAAAAAGAGTCAACACATATTTGTCAAGAACAAATCGTGTTAAACCAGTCTCATTTCCTTCCTTCACAGAGAAACTGGCTTAGTGGATAAGGTGAAAGTGGCAAATGTGATACATCTTGACTTAAGCCAGGCTTTTGACACTATGGCACATTATATGGTCATATGTAAACTGGGATGTTATTCCCCGAATAACAGGGAACGGCCTGATTCTTTGAAACCCCACACTGAGAAAGTATTTAGCAGCAGTGCTCTGCTAAAATGAGAATTCACTTTTATTCTCAGAAGAGGCTTAATTGCGGGCCTGGCTTCAGTCGATATTTTCATTGCTGACTTGAAAGATGGAATAGAAAGAAAGCGTGTAATACTGAAGGAGGGCACTAGGCTGAGAAGGTACAGAAGTTCTGTAAAGGACAGGATTAGAAGAATGAGTGAACATGATCTATTGGGAAAGAAGTTATCAGTGTGACAGCCCTCAGATTATAAAACTGCGAGGCAGTAAGTGTCAGGTAATCTGTAACCTCACAGCCACCTGGCAGCAGGAGAGGAGATGGGAGTTCTAGTGCCTGGCAAGGGGAACAGCACCGAGAAGTCAGAAGCTGGGTATTTGGGTCTGGTTTTTGACTCCTTTTGGAACTGATGCGGAAAACGGGATGTAATCCAGAAAACTGACCCCAATGATTCAAGATTTAGAAAATACGATCCGTGCTGAAAGATTTGTGCGTGTCTAGCAAAGATATGTCTGAAGGAGGGTGTAAGTCTTCCAGGCAAGTGTTGTTAGAAAGAGGATGCTGATCTATCAGTCACTGTGTCTATTAAGCATAGGATCAGCAGTGCTGTATTTTCACATGTGTTTAATAGACTGCTCTCTGTAAAAACCAAACTGAACTTGGATTTAGCAGATTAATACTTTGCTTGCTCAGGCAGGTAAAAAGTGTATCGTGCACCTACCTCTCAGTAGCACTACTCACCCTCATCTGTGCTAGTTGCTCTCCAGATCACCATCATGTCTCTGTATTTAATTTAATACCTAAAGGTGCAGTGTATCCCTCAAAGCACATTCAGATATCAGTGCTTTCAAAGGGGTGGAGTTACCCAAGGTGCGAATTAAAGACGCAAAAATAAATTCACGGATTAACTTCTCTGGTAGCCCAACAAGGCATTTGGTTGTTTAAAACACTTTAAAACACTTCTCTCTCGACAGGATTGTTAATCAGTGGAACAGGTCACCCAGGGATGTTGTAGACTCACTTCTGAAGGTTTTAAGAAGCTTGACAGAAATCTGTCATGGCTGGAAGTAAACTTGATAGTGCTTTTGGGTAAGGAGATAGACTGGATGCCCTCTTAAGATTCCTTTTTGTCTGACATCTGTATGATTTCTGTGACATAATGTTTTGCGACAATATAAGATATTTTTATATTGCTGCAAAAAAAGTACAGAACTGACATAATCCGGGCAGTTTTGATTTATGATGAGGCGTGAAAATATAGGTATGAATTCGTAAAAGTCTCAGGAAAATAAATGCCTGATCTGACTTTAAATATAAATGAACACGGAAAGAATGATACGCTGAATAATGATCCTGCAAAACAGAACTAGCTCAGTTCCTCGGTACTAGCTATCAGAGGGCATTGATTATCTATCATGTCTCATTTGTGTGATAACACAAGAATTTAAATTGTAGCCTCACCCAAAACAAACACAGATGCGTTTTCTCTAGGTGTTAATCTCCCAAAGGCCCACACTCCTGTAATGTAAACAGCTCTGGGAGCCCCAGCCTGGGTAGCTCTGTATCGAATAAGCTGTATTAATATCCTCGGTCCAAACTTCCTCCAGGCAGCCTGAGGGCGGCAGCCGTCCAAACGCATGTGCGCTGACACCTTTCCAGGGACGAGCCTCTCGGAGCTGGGCCCTTGATTTATGGCTTGTGTGTTTTCTATTTGTAAGACACGCAGTGTTTATTCGACACACGAGGCTTCTGATAACTCCGCTCTTGCTAAATCTCGTCCCGCTTCCAGCGGGGAATGCTTCCCCTGCCCCGAAGGAGAAAGCCAAGGGGGAAACGAAGTGGATGCTCGCGAAGAAACCAAACCAGGCTCCTTAAAACGCTGCTCTGGGAAAGAGCTCTGGAGCCTTGGGGACTCGGAAAGATCTCTGCCCTTTCAAAGGGAAGAGAGCTGGAGTTACTCCTGCTGTTGCTTCTGTGAGTTTTGATGGCAAGCAAGGGGAAGAAGCTTTGCTGTGCCTCCGTCCTCAGCTGGTGGCTTTCCCAGGGGTTCCAGGTGCCTTCTTGTTTCAGTTCCCACTCTTTGCATCTTCTTCCTAAGGGAGGAGCTCGGCCTGGCAGTGATGAACTTAATACACCGTGGGCATGAAGCTGTGCCTTTTTTCTCCTGCTTCACTACCGTGTAGCCCCTGAGTGGAATACATGGCTCTTAAATTAGCCATCTAGAGGGACCTGCTCCAGGCACCCTCCAACTCGTTCAGGAAAGCTCCTTCCATTGCTGACACGCTGTCTGTAGGAATTCTCTCCGGCGCTGCTGGAGCCTATTCTGGGAGGGTAACGCTGTAGCTGTATTCTCGTGCCCTTGCCAGCCTCTGCTTTTTGCCTTGTTTGTGATCCGAGCGGCCTCCGAAGACAAGAAGGCAGAGGGCAGTCTTCGTCTTCTCTGCGCGGGGCCCGGGAGCTCCCTCTGCTCCACCCCGGCTGTTAAGACGTGGCACACATCCACAGAAAACAATAGCTACACAAGGGATGGCTGCGTCCCATGGGTGGCCTTTCAGGAGCAGGGAGATTTTGAAAGAAAAATGCTGCTGTGCCCAACTTCCCTTGTGTACATGCTGCTACCAGAAGCTTCCCCTACGAATCCCTTTTCTTCAGAGCTGAAGCCAAGTCCTGCTGCAGTCCATAACCAGAGGAGCATCCTGCTGACTTCTACAAGAGGCTTGTCTGAGGGTGGCATGAAATGGCTCCCAAACAGCAAATCATTTTAGCTCCCCTCTCATGAATGCTGCGTTGCTCCTCTGCTAATGGGGAATATACCCCCCTGAACTGGCCGGGGCTGGTTAACCCTTTATGGTCTGCTAATCCCAGTGCTGGGTCCTCTGTCTGTGGCCATGGTGGGTAGGTTGCCCCCGGGGTTCAGGACCAGCATTCTCCTGGCCTCGGCTACAAAGCGTTACCCCGGTTGGACGGAGCCACCAGCTGCAGCTGCCAGAGCCAGGGCCGAGCACGTCCTCTCATTGTCCATGTACTCGCAGGCAAACCCCAGGAGAACGTTGCTGAGAAGTAATGTGGATGAAGCCCCAGACAGGTCTCCTGGAGAGGAATCGGCTCTCGTGTCCTTGCGTGGAGGAAGAGTGGGCTGCCCTCTGCCTGCCCTTCCCCAAAGACAAGGTGCTGCATCGCTCGCAGGGGGGAGTCACAGGCTCATTTAAACTCAGCACCTGGACCAAACTGTTGCACCTACACTTTTTCCCTTCTGCTCTGCTCTCATGAGACCCCCCTACAGTGCTGCCTCCAGCTCTGGGCCCCCAATGTCAGAAGGACACGGGCCTGTTGGAGCAGGGCCAGAGGAGGCCATGGAGAAGCTGTGAGGGCTGGAGCCCCTTTGCTGTGAGGACAGGCTGAGAGAGTTGGGGGAGTTCAGCCTGGAGAAGAGAAGGCTCCAGGGAGACCTTAGATCCCCTTCCAGTCCCTAAAGGGGCTCCAGGAAAGCTGGGGAGGGACTCTTGATCAAGGAAGGGAGCCATAGGATGAAGGGGAAGGGTTTTGAACTGAAAGAGAGGAGATTGAGATGGGATCTCAGGAAGAACTTGTTTGCTGTGAGGGTGGTGAGAGCCTGGCCTGGGTTGCCCAGAGAAGCTGTGGCTGCCCCATCCCTGGAGGGGTTCAAGGCCAGGTTGGAGGGG
>JAHREE010000368.1:531693-586833 GCA_033628505.1 Tringa tobata
ATGTCCTTCCTGTGCCGAGGACTCCAGAGCTGGACGCAGTGCTCCAGGTGAGGTCTCACCACAGTGGAGCAGAGGGGCAGAATTCTCCGTGGCCCTGCTGGCCACACTGCTGGGGATGCAGCCCAGGATGGGGTTGGCTTTCTGGGCTGCAAGTGCACATTGCCAACTCATGTTGAGCTTCTCGTCCACCAATTCGATTGTGAAGTCCCCACCAGCTTCATGAGAGCGGTCTCAGAACAATGTCGAGTGCGCTAGTGGAACTGTCACTGTTAACATGTCTCAGTGACCATGGACTAAAGCCATGGAGCGTCCAGAAAGCTGACCTAGAAATTTGGTTCTTCCTTAGGAGCTTTCACATGACTCAGGTTGGTTTTGCTGGAGCTGACAGATTTCTGCATTCCACTCCTGGTTCTGCCCGAGTCTCTTTGCGTAAGCCTGGAGAAGTTTACGGGCTGCCTTGTAATCTATTCTTTTGTGAGATGAGGGTAGGAGTTAATTTGAGAGCAGAAAGACTTGCTGTTTGGCTTGAATTAAGTTGTGTTGGGGAATGCTGAGGATACGCAGAGGGTCTTGTGCTTCTGGGCATATGAGAGAACAGGATTATTCGAACGGGGCATTTGCCATATGTTTGTCATTCATGTGTGATGTTTGTCTCATCTTTCAGATTAAGCACAGAAAATATTGCAAAGAGACCCAATGGGGCTAAGTATAACTGACCATTAAAAAGTCATTTTATAAGCTTTATTGTTCTATATTTTTTCTAAAAATTCTTATTGACAATTGGAGGCCAGGTTAGAGAAAATCAGAAGGATGTAATTGTCTGTGGACTAGCTGAAGTTTTTCTAATTAAGAAAACAAGTTTCGTCAGCCACCTCCTCCCTCAATATTCCCATTTCAGCAAAATGAGATTTGTCAAAAAATACTCACCACTCTTGACTGTGGCTCTTTATCCTCATAGGGAGGGTCACTGCATCAAACAAAGACATCTGTCACAGTCCTTGTCATCTGCGTTTGTTTCTGGATTTGTCCTTCTGATGAAAGCCATGACAAAATCTCTGGTCACGATGAGGCAATTTTTAAAAGCAATGAATTGTGGTTGGGAGGTGCAAAGTTGTTTGCCTGTAGAATTTCTACTCAGCTGGGTGACCAGGAAAGAACCTGTTAAGGAACATTTTGCTTCACAGCTTATAGGCTTGATTTCTAGTTTATGGTAGTTTTAGGGAGCCTTTTGGTTGAAGGAGGTGACCTAAAAATAGGTCTGGAAAATTGCTACTCGCGAACACTTCCTATTGCTGAAAGCATCCCTTTAAACCACTGCATTGCAGCCAAGGCAACGTGACAACGGAGTAGAAAGAGGGGGGAAAAAAAAGAAAAAGACTGATTCACAGCAAAATGCCAAATTGTGGGCATGGGAATTAATTCTTGGCATAAAGTGGGTGAAAGGAGCGTCAGTACGCTTAACAATTAAATCTGTCTTAATGATTAGCTGCGGTAGCGTTCGGGGGCGGCGGGCCCTGCGTCGATCATGGGAAGACGATGCGTGTTGCTGGGCACGGACGAACGACGCTGCGGAGTGATGAGTCCGAGGTCTTTAGACTGAAGGAGGCACCCTGGTGTGTTATAACTTGGGATGGGGTTACCTCCATCCGCAGCGTCCCGCGGTCTGCTCGTAGCAGGGTGGGTAAGAGCTGAGGTGGTACTCAAGGTAGGGTTTTATTAAGAAGTCATTGACCACTTTAAGGGCCACTCTCTTAGCACTCCGCAGAGCAAGCTGGGCATAACTGCGAACCAGGAGGCCGTTTGTCATAAAGATTATTGCTAGGTGGTTAAGCACTTGAAAGGCTACCACTTGATGCAAGACCTTCCCTATAAAAGCTTGGCTAGAGGTCGGTAATTTGCCAATATTCCTGGGTCAGGAGAAAGCAGCTTAAGATCAGAAATGATAATAGAACATTTTAGAGCTGACGGTACGATGCCAGAAGCAGGGGAAGTACTAATAATTTTCATGATAAAAAGACCCTATCAAGTTTGGGGGGGAGGGGGAGTCACAAAGGAATCTAGTTGAAGATTTGAAGACATACTTCAAAGGACTTCATTAATACAAAAGGAAAGAGTAGCCCAAGAACAAAAGAATAGGAGAGGAGTTGGCGAGTATAAAGCCGGTGGAAGAATTATAATAATGTCGTACATGGGATATTTGAGTGAAAAGCTAAAGAGAAATTAAAGCCAAGGTATCTTTAATTTTTTTAGACCAATAAGGTCATTAAGGATATTCTCCAAAAGTCAAGAATAAGGGTTTTTACTGGATGTGGCTGTAAAACTTAATTTTTGCTTTTGAACACAAACGCAGTGCTGGGATGAGGAGCGATAAGAAAAGCAGCAGAGGACGTAGCGAGAGGTCGTGCAGGGAGTGCACAGCCCTTCTCAGACACAGTCTAGGGCTGAGTGCTTCAGTTCTTTGGGAATTTCACTGCTTTTGTGAGACAACAGCAATTGTAATTCTTTCTTCTAGGGCTTAGAGTGTAGTCCAAGAGCTTAATAAAACAACGTGAAGGAAAGCTCATTTGCTTGACTTTGTATGCAAGTTCACATTTGAAACTGAAGAGCAAACAGTGCCATGAGATACCCATTGTGGCTCATGAATGGAAAATGAATTATGTCGTTCAAGTATCATGTTCACTTGCATATTTCCACGTTGCAAAACAATGGCTTACAAAATACTGCACGCAGCATGCCTATAATTTTGGGTTGCAGTTGAAGGGCAATTTAGTAATATTGTGCCCACAGGCTCCAGGCAGCATTGACACAGTTTTGGCCCCTTGCGATGATCCCTTTTTGAAGACACAATAATGACCTGGTTTATGTCCCAGGGAGTTTACAATCTAATTGAAGAAAAGATCCAAGAATGCTGATGATAAACAGGAAGGGAGAGAATGGATGAAGGGAAAAGGAGAATATCCATTTACCTACTGGTAGTGACAATACCTGCCCTCTTTACTGCCGGGCTTAACGTTCAAGCACTGTAAAACACCAGTGGGTTGATGCCCACGACATCTGTGCTGCAGCAGCAGCAAGGTGCATTCATTCGGAGGTTCTTGTGTTTGCTGAGCTCTTTAATTAGTCTAGATGGCTCTAATTTCTTTTGGGCAGAGGGAAAAGTGTGTATCTAGTCTGCTGCTGCTCTTCAGGATGGTGACTTACCTTTTAGATGCTGTGTTCAGTGTCCCAGGAGCAGGGCACGGGTGAGCTGCAGCTCAGCGTGCTGGGGCTTTGCTGCTGTGGGATGCTGAGCCAGAGCCAGCACAGCTGGTAGGACGGGGCAGCTGGAACTGGTTGAGGTGATGCCTGCTCTTGGATGAAGGGGTAGGTTTCTTCTTCCCATGTTGCTGGTAGTCCCGTGCGAAACCTGGTTCATTTCTCCCAGGAGAAGGCAAACACTGTCCTCTCTGCAACATCTAAGTTAAAAAAAACGTCCTTCTGGAGTAAATGACTGGGAGGCAGCAGTTCTGTTGAGCTGACCCTGTTAATTGACTTCTTTTCCCAGTGTGCCCACATTTTTGGAGAGAGACACTTTTATACCCATATGCATCTCATTGGTAGCTCTTGTAAATAATTTTGAACTATTCTTCTCCTCCATCAACATCCTGATTTCTGTGCAGGCTCTTTTCACGTCTTGATTATGTTAGCCCACTGTTCATTGTTTGCAGAGGTACTGTATACACACTATTTATAATTGACTATCCAAAATAAATTACTGTTGCTGATTTGATTACGCTAAATCCTG
The DNA here is from genome assembly GCA_033628505.1 of Tringa tobata. Lineage (NCBI taxonomy): Eukaryota > Metazoa > Chordata > Aves > Charadriiformes > Scolopacidae > Tringa > Tringa tobata. The sequence continues at coordinate 535,478 of JAHREE010000368.1, forward strand.
TTCTGTTATCAAACAAATTTGCTGTCAAATCAAAGATCAATGTTATTGTACTATGTCCTACTTCATAGATTAAAGAGAGTATTTATTCTAATTAAACTGTCAAGAAAAGCACACAGAATGCTCTAAGAATGGGCAGCACTTATAGTCACAGCTGTTAACAAACATGGTACATCTGATTTGAGATTAAGATACAAAGGAATAACGATTGGAGTTCAATGAATTAAATAGGAGCTGAGGACCAAGGTTACAGGAAAAGGCAGTAGTTTTAAACATGCCCATAAGAGAAGGTAATTTACTATGTATGACTTAAAAGCATAAAATCTTTCAATGACGCCGTTCTGGATCAACCACATAAAATGATGATGATTGCCATTATAAATGGTTCTGAAGATGGACGTGTCTTATGTACTTTTTTTTGCTCTTGTGAGTAAATGCACATGTAAGATTCCTTCCAAAATTAGAATGCGTGGCTATCAATCATTTATACTGAGGACGGGTAGCCCCGCTCACCTGTCATGGCAGAAAGTGCATTTATTCCTTTCTGAGCAAGCTGCAGTAAGATGTTTTCTTTTGTTGTGGAATGTGGGCTTACTGTGTTATTACTGAACTTTTTTTTTTCTGACCTGAGTTGTAAGGAAACAGAAAATACTCAGTTGGTTTAACTCGATCTCATAGTACGCCGTGCATAGCTGTACATTATCTGTAGGCTTTCTTAGCTTTACATACAGTTGGGTAAGTTTTGGCTCCTTCTGTCTAATGCCGTTTCCTCTAATGGTTGAAGAAATGGAACATTATACTATGTAACGTGTGGGGGTCACATTAATCACAGAAAATTCTTTTAATGTCTCAGAAGTAACTGTCAAACTGGACATACTGAATCTATTTAAACTAAAGCATGCCATTTTTTATCTACAGTGATCTTTAATTCACATAAAAGGGTCAAGAAAATGTGATTAAGTGACAGTTTTAAAATGTACTATAATATTAAATAGCTTGATTAAGTGACAACTATAAAATGTAATACAATATTAAGTATCTGGCTATGTCCCAAAAGAACTTTAAAGTATTTTGAACGGTTTGGGGATTCTTTAGCCCATCGTGAGTTACAAAAGATCATTTCTATTAAGTATAAACAGGTGAACTCAGATAAAAAACCAACAGATAATGTCTTGTCGTGGTGCAAATAATGTCAGTCCTAGCTTCAACTTAAAACAACTGCCTTTGCAAACAAGATCTGAAGGAAACAAATAAGACTTCTTCTAATGGTGCCACCCCCCTGAGACCATAGAAACAAAGAACCCTCTGAGTGAGGATGTGCACAGAAGAGTACAGCGGCTCCGGTAAAGATTTTTACGTTGTGTGGCTAAATACATGAGTTCATGTGTTGCTTTTGTAGCTTTTCAAGTGTAAAGTGCACATACAGTGATGTGTTTGACACTCTGGTGGGTAAAACCCACAGATATCTCCAGCCAACTGCTGTTGGTCTGGTTTGCCTTGTGCTTTTTTAGCAGCCTGTGTATGCCATTAGGCTTGGAAGGGAAAATTGGGATGAGGAAAGCTCTCCAAAGTGTGTGGCTTGATCAGAATATCATCTTTGTGACTGTAAAAAACATAGACTTTACAAAGAGAAGAACGGTGATCAATGGGAAGAATGTGATTTTCCAGTATTGATTTTCAAGAACTGAATTGTTACCATGTTGAAGAAGCCAAGAGAAGACATGATGCTTAGAAGCTCCTTCTCTGAAGTCCAGAGAGTACTAAGAGCAAGACCTGGTGTACAAAGTGGTGGGGAGATTTGAGGCTGGCCTTTGGGGGAAAGCTGCCCGCCAATGCACGCGCCTGCATGAGCGTGACCAGGTTTGCATGAACTGGGGAATGCCACTATATCACTCCCCTATGTGTTCCCCTCTTTAGCTTTTTATTATCTCCTGTCAACCAGGAATTGAATGTTTCACACTTAAAATCATACAGTGGTTTGGGTTGGAAGGCACCTTAAAGATCATTGAGTCCCAACTCCCCCTGCTCTGGGCAGGGACATCTCCCACCAGCCCAGGCTGCTCAAAGCCCCATCCAGCCTGGCCTTGAACCCCTCCAGGGATGGGGCAGCCACAGCTTCTCTGGGCAACCTGTTCTAGTGTCTCACCACCCTTGTAGCAAAGAATTTCTTCCCCAGATCTCATCTCAATCTCCCCTCTTTCAGTGTCAAACCCTTCCCCCTCATCCTATGACTCCCCTCCCTGATGAAAAGTCCCTCCCCATCTCTTCTGGAGCCCCTTTACGCACTGGAGGGGGTTCTAAGGTCTCTCTGGAGCCTTCTCTTCTCCAGGCTGAACACCCCTCAACTCTTTCAGCCTGTCCTCACAGCAGAGGGGCTCCAGCCCTCCCAGCATCTCCATGGCCTCCTCTGGCCCTGCTCCATCAGGTCCATGACCTTCTGATGTTCATGGCTCCAGAGCTGGACACAGTACTCAGGTGAGGTCTCAGGAGAGCAGATTAGAGAGGTAGAATCACCTCCCTTGGGCTGCTGGCCACGCTGCTGGAGATGCAGCTCAGGATACTTGTTCCCTTGCAGTTTGAGTGCCGTTTGGTATTTTAAATTCCCTTAGAATTCTCATTTCCTACCTTTCCCCTAGCTGAAAGTGACATATTTTTTGGATTTGGGGGTAGGCATTTTGAAATGCTACTCTGTAGTGGTTCAGTTGCATCTGCTCTTGGTATTTCCTGGGTTTTTCCTTGAAAGCATCCGAAGAGGTCTGAAGCTCAGCAATTCTCATGGTAAGATATTTGCAGTAGAGTTTGGGAGGTATGGAATGGATTGATAGGAAATGTCCATGGACAGGGTCTTGCAGTTTGCTTCTTAGATGTCCTCTGATTCTGTGTTAACAGGAACTCTAGCCCAGCTGGTGAACTTCTTTGCGTGTGTCTAACACGTGGTTCGGGGTGTGCAACCAGTGTCTCTTCTACATGTATTCGTATACGGAATGGATATGAAAGAGGAGAAACCTCCCATACTGTGCTGGTTTTGACTGTAGAAATGTGGAGTTTTCACGTGGGATGCTAAACACGTTTCAACATAGGTTCTCCAGTTTCTTCACGCTGAACAGTGCTTGCCTTTTGCACTTGTGCAGGGCCTGTGTATGGAAAACAGGTACCAGTTTTCTTTAAATACTGTGAGCTACTCCCGAGTTGCAGCAGTATCTGTCACAGATGAAAATACTATAACTATGTTTCTTTGTAATCCATTCGTCGGTTTATGGACCCCGAATCCTCAGGAGAGGGACACAAATCCACATAATGTCCTTACGTGCTGGCTTTTGCATTTGGATCTCTGATGTAGCTGACAGATGTGCAAAATCCCATCTAGCCAGATATCTCCCTCCTGACTACGCTATCCGAGGAGATCAAGAACACACATTATTCCAGCTAAAGTCTGCCTCGAATCTAGGATAATAACTTTCACTCCTGATCTGCTGGTTTCAGATGCCATCCTATGAATTAGCATTCTTAAAGCAATATTCTTCTTATGTTCTGGACAACGTATAAACGTTTGCTTTCTCAGAAATGCAACAATTAAATGACTTGTCAGCGAGGTAAGTAATACAGCACAAACGAAACTCAATATGCCAGCCACTCTCCTGCAAAATTTTAAATACCAACTTCTGTGTTATTACTGTGAGAAACAAAGGAATTGTCACAGCGGATGAGCTGTGAGATCCATCAAGACTTGTATGGCCTGTTTAGAAACGTCCAGGGGCAGAGGCTCCAGAAAAAGATCTAGGAAGCTGGAGTTTTGGTCTCTACCAGTCAGTGCTGGGTTTCAGTACTAAGATTGGTGTCTTTGTAAGAGGAGACTCCAGGCTCTGTGCTGGAGTGGGAGGTACCAGAGGAGGTGCTCCAACCTGTTGATTCCATGGTGGACACAGTTGCCTTTGGTGGCTGGGCTCCTGGAGAGAGTGACTCTTTCAAAGTTCACAGTTAAACATGCTACCACTTGTCCTTTGGGGACTTAAAGTAGTTGGCTTGTGTGGGTAGGAGTTGCCCTGAACATTCACCTGCCTGCACTGTAACATTAGCAAGGATGAGTTTGGGAGTTTATGGCCTTAAAATATCAATTTCCGCAATGGACAACCCCCCCAAAAATTCACGTAGATATTCGAGCAACTGCGCAGCTCTCAAGGTAAAAAAAAAGAAAACCTAATTGTCTCCATCTCTCCTTAAAGCAAGAATCGATTGAGATGGCCGAAGATGGTTTATAAACGCTTGAACCAGATGTGCTAATAGGAAATATATTGTAATTCTGTAGGTAATATGCATGGCTAGTAGGAAATGCTGAACTCATACTGGTAGTGTTCTGTGGGGTCTTTTTCATCATAAGCTGGTTTTCTCTGAGGTACTTTACCCATGTAGGGAGAAATGGGATTTCTGACATGCTGCTTTTGTTTTCACAAAACTCCTTCATAGAATCATAGAACGGTTAGAGTTGGAAGGGATCTTTTAGATCATCTGGTTCCAACCCCCCTAGAACCGGACACCTTCCGCTAGACAAGGTTGCTCCAAGCCCCATCCAGCCTCATCTTGGCCACCCAGCCTGGTCTTCCATCTACTCTGTCCCTTATGGGGATAAAGGTAGTCCTGTAGAGGGATAGGTGCTTGCTCCAGCATCCACTGGGGTTAATCTCAGTATTTCAATAGGTCCATCCAGGTGGCTCCTTCTGGAGAGGACAACTAACTGGATTTTAAGGCTGGCTGAGCAATCGCTTCTTGTGAAGAAAGAGCATCAAGGTGAAGAGAGAAGGAGTACAAAGAGGATCCATGTGTCAGGATAAGAGACGATTAGATGTGGTGCTGAGGGCTCTGGTGTAGGGGAGGACTGTGTAGAGTAGGGTAGATGGTTGGACTCGATGATCCCAAGGGTCTCTTCCAACCTAGATGATTCCATGATTGTCTCCTGTTAGGCTGGATCCTGCTCTGAATTACAAAGCTGACCTGCTTGTGGACCATCACATCACACATACTTCCATGTGGGAAAGGCAACCCAGCCTGTTTCTTCTGCAGCTGATGATGCGTTCGTTGGCAGCGTAGGCACAGCACGGATGTTTGCTTTCGTGATGAATCCAGGCAGTGAGCAAAGATAAATACCTCCCAAGTAATAGTCACCCCTACCTGCTTCCCATCAAAGAGCTGTCAGTTGGGCCTCGCATTTTTCCTAGCCTAACTAGGATGATGGTGAAAAACAGGAGCTCCTATCCTTGAGTAATTTTGAAGCAAATTGAAATCCACGCTGGGAACCTGATGTGCTTGCTTTAGCTGACTTGCTAGCAGCATGTAAATTATTTTAATTACAACTTGTACTTGATGCTCTACAGGACTTGATCCTACGATGCCGTAACAGTCCGTGTGCCTGAGATTTGCTTACGGGATGATGTCCCCAAGTTCCCATGGGTCTTTAAAACTGAGCTGAGCTGGAGGGGGCTGATCCCAAATCCTTTGAACTGAAGGGTAAAAGCCTTTTATCAGCCTGGGTTCAGAGTGAGGTATTTGTTTTGACTAACTCCATCTTTTTTTTTTCTCCTTCAGTACTTCTCTGGTTTCTATTTTGTGTATTCTGAGTTCAAATGGATCTGATAAAATTTTTCCCAAATGTTCTTCCTCTGCGAATCGACCGTTTCAAATCTGAGTGATATCACTCCTGACTGGCCGCGTAAGTCACCTGCTGGTGTTTCTGTTCCATGATTGGATGTAAAGAAATATTCTTCCAAAGTAAATAACGGCATTTGCTTTGACATTTGTTTTCTGCAAACGTTTGTGCCAGGAAACCAGATTGTATGGCTGAAGAGAGTGAATATTTTTATCTGCATTAGTCACCCAAATCTAATTTTAAATCTCTAAGGAAGAGAGAGGTGGGAGTTTGCCTGATTTGTGCTCATCTTAGTTGAAAATGTATGTTAGGGCTCCAAAGTCAAATCCTTTCTTTAACATTTAATAAAAAAGATAAAACATAATTTGAAAAGCTTTTGACATTGGTAGTAACGAATGATTTTTTAAAACCACCATATTTTCCTTTCTTTTGACTTCTTTTGGGGTGCTATTGGCCAAGGTTGCTGAAATTACAGTGGTGGCTTTATTAAAATAATAGAGGCTGGGATTTTCAAAGGGACCCAAGAAAGGAGAGCCTCCCATTGAAATTCTATGGAGTAACCTGTATTGTCAGGATCTTGCATTATAGTCTGTTTTGTGAATGCATTTTTGAGGCCGTCTTATACTGCAGACATAAATATTTATAGCCGGGGCTCTGATCCTGCCTTTGCTTATGCATGTATCTAACTTAAACACATGTGAGTATTCCCTTTGGCTCCAACAGGGCTATTTGCATTCATAAAAGTGAGGATGCATCTGGTATTTTTTTTTTTTATGGAATTGTTAATAATTCTACTGCGTTAAACGGGAGATGCAGTTTTGTGGGTGGAAAACTGCACCTCTGCCTGGGAAGATTAGGTGCTGTGTCAATCGATGCTTCTGCCACCTTCATTTTTATACACAGCACATTCTCCCAGGACAGCAAACCTGAGCTGCTGCACCAGCTTGGACACACTGACCATCCCTTCATTCATTCCATATGAATTTTTTATAGCCGCTGCCTTTGTCAGACACAAAGCAAAGAGACAGATGCAAAGTTGGCCATCAGTTTTCTAATGGAGCGAGAGCATAATTAATCAGAAATAACACCTAAGAATAACTGGTGCAGAAGGGTATTTCCCAGGGAGGTAACGTAGCCTCCTCAAGATAGAAGTCAACTTGTATTAACCACGCAACAAAATTAGTGACAGTTTGCCTTTGCAACCTTTCAGATTTGTTAGCTGGCAACTTTCTAGCTTATTATTCAGATTTGTGGGGCTTTTTTTTTTTTGATAAGGACGAATGGAATATTAGGCCAGAGATCAAAAGTCACCGAGTCAAACAGCGATGCCAGAAAACAACTCTGCTGGTGATGAAAGACAAATTATTTGCATGGAGACAGGGACAGAGCGTCATCGGAAGAGCAAGTGTTGCGTCCCCTTGACAGCTAGGACAGGGTTATTAATGTACTGCGAGCGCATCAGGGCTGAGCTGCGGTGTGAAAACTGTGTCACGTTCACTGCCATTAGTGATCGGCGCTAAATGGGGTCATAACTTTCACTTCAGACTCTTGCAGAAGATTCCTTTGGAAAGTCGTGTGGCTGAGAATGGGCTCAAACCTGCAACTGCTCTAATTAGGTTTTCCCTGGGTCCGTGGCAATAGCGTAAATAAACCCAGGAATATGCTGGTGTGTCAATTATGTGGTTTTGGCAACTGAGGGTGTCGTGGCTAATGTCTGTGGCCATCTTTGGCTGGGAGCAGCCCTGTATTATTCATTGGTTATCCCACACTATTCCTAGCAGAGAGATAAAGCAATGCACCGGACGATCACATCTTGTCACATTTTGCTGTTTTGGTTTTTTTTTAGTTACGGTTTTCACTGTTATTCACAGCCCTTAGCAAGTGCTTACAGGTAAACGCGTGATTTTTGAGCAGTTTTCTGAATAAAGAGAGCCTTAAGCACATGCTTGAGTGCTTTTCTGAACGCAGGCCTAAGACAGGTTTGATTAGAAAAAGATGATACTTTGCCCACATATATAGTAGTGCTTTTGTTTCCTCCTGAACAGTAAGCTGGACATTTGGACTTGGTTCACTTGGCGCTAATGATACATGACCCTGCAGGCTGTGGTCTCAGCTGGCTTCCATTTTGGGTTTGCAATTTCCTCAGCAAATTTTATAATGGCTTTTTGAGTTGGTGATGAAATCTTATTTCTCTGTCTGTACCTACGTGAATGTGAGTGCTGGCCATGGAGAGATTGGCGTGGCAGGAGAGATCGTGCCTTTTTCTGCAGGATGCTGGTGTAAAAAGAACAACTTAGACATAGCTATGCTTTTGCCCTCTTCCGATCTACTCCTCCTTATGACAACCCCCTCTTCTCCTCACTTCCTTGAAAAATCTCGTGCAGGGATCTCCTTTGCTGACAGCTCTTGGTTGTCTGGCAGTCATAGAATGGTTAGAGTTGGAAGGGACCTTAAAGGTCATTTGGTCCCAACCCCCTGCCCTGGGCAGGGACACCTCCCACCAAAACAGGTTGCTCAAAGCCCCATCCAGCCTGGCCTTGAAAACCTCCAGGGATGGGGCAGCCACAGCCATAGGATGAGGGGTAATGGTCTTAAACTGAAAGAAGGGACATTTAGATGAGATATTAGGAAGAAATACTTTGCTGTGAGGGTGGTTGAGACCCTGGTCCAGGTTGCCCAGAGAAGCTGTGGCTGCCCCATCCCTGGAGGGGTTCAAGGCCAGGTTGGAGGGAGCTTTGAGCAGCCTGGTCTGGTGGGAGATGTCCCTGCCCAGGGCAGGGGGGTTGGAACTGGATGATCTTTAAGATCCCTTCCAACCTGAACCATTCTGTGATTTTTCTCACCTGGTTAATGTGATGCAATATAGACCAGAACTAACAAGAACTGTGAGCCTCATTGGAGCCATGCTGATTTACTCCAGTTGGAGGCCAGATAGACCTTTTGTCTTGTTTTAAAAATCTCTTTGCTTTTCTTGTTTAACTTGGACCATGAATCTACCATCTGATTCTTTATACCTGAGCAAATTCTGGTTCATGTTCACACTCTTCCCATTTCTGTTTTGTGTATGGTGCTTGCTGAAATAAACAGTTGATGAACTGTGGTACGATAAGCGTACAGATGTTCTCTCAGCATGCCAGCTGTGTATACGGTTCTCCTCTCCATAACTGTATATCTTATACCTTTACTGGAAGTTACTTGTAGCTGCTGAGTCTGGTTGTTATGTGGGAGAGCTCTTGCTGAGTCGCAGAGGCTCGTATCAGCTCCTTGGGTTTTTTCTCCTTGGGTTCTGTGAATAGCAATGCTTCACGCGTTTGTCGAAACACAAAATCATACAATAGCACAAAATGCTTTGCAGTCTAGTGGACATTAGGAAAATGGAAGAGGTGGGGCTTTTTTTTTTCTTTATTTGCCCTCCACTTTCTTCTGTATGAAGGCAAGCTATTTCTTGAAGCTAGGTCCTTTTGAACTGTCCTGAAAGACGGGGGAAAAAAAAGTCTCCTGGGTCATTTTAGCTTTGTATCTTTTGTTTCCCCTCTGTTGCCTTTAAAAACGGAAGGATGGCTTTTATGTAATTTGTGTATTGTGGTTTTTTTCAGTCACGTAGCCAAAATATTCATTTGGGGTCCCCAGAAAATTGGCCTAAGTCCAGGGGATGTAACCCTGTTGTTTTCTTTCAGAAGAGTCTACAGATATGAGAGATTATTGGCATAAAAATACGCTATTTCTCTGCTCTCCTTTTGAACTAGGCTTGAAAACAGATCCCACCCGTGGCACGTACAGAAGCATTCACCCTGCTTATACCCTAGCATGTGTTTTCACAGCGAGATCTTCTAGCCTTCTTACATACAAAAGCCTAAGAACTGGTTTTCTCCTAGGAAAAATTTGACAAGCTCATCAGTTGGGCAATGATTTTCTTTTATGTTGTTTAAAATGTAATTCCTCTCTTTGGATTTTTATACCACAAGAGGTAGCCAAAGATCAGGTATTAATTTCCACCCAAGAATGTTTGTTTATATCTCCCAGATAAATTAAAATATGATTCAGTGCATCATCAGGCTGTAAATTACAATACTAGGGAATAGTAATGGTTTTGTAGGAGCCAGGACAAAAATTTATATGAAGACTGTTGATCTGTTTGGGAGTGTTATGTTAGGTTCATCAATTTTTCTTTGGCTGACCTAATAATTATCTTCATCGGGGTAAGGCTTGTGCACCTTAAATTCCTACTTGCTTTGTTGGATTATACCATAACCTAGTTTTGCCAGCACTTCAAATACAGCCATGTTTAGGGGTGGGGGAAGTGAAAACAAGACAGCTTTCCTTCTTAAATGAGACTTTTTTAGGCTCAATTTTGAGGGGGAGTGGGGGAAGGAGTCCTAAAAAAAACCTGACAGAAGAAAGTTCATCTCAGGGTGTTCCTACAGTATGAGAATACGATAGACTGGTTTTCTGGAACTGTGTTTAATTTAGTTGCTGGGGTGTTAAAGGGTTGGGGGTGCAGGTGGTCCAGACTTCAGGGTGGGCTAGATGGCATTCCAAGTGTCGCTGAATTTCAGTATCCTGGATTTCCTATTACCCACTGAACTCCTGATGTCCTTGTCCCTTTTGCCTGCCCTGGGCTGGAGTCACAATTCCCACCTGTGTGCCCTGATGTTAAGGGACACAGGTTATGGTTTTCCTATGGAAGGAGTCCTCGGAGAGGCCAAAGTAAGTCTCCATCCCTAGTTGTTGATGAGGGGCAGATCATCATAGGTCAGCTGAGGGGCTTTATCCACGTGGCTGAAAGGAGCTTCTTGATCTAAATAAACCAACGTTTGTGCTTTGTTTGTGTTAACAGTGAGGATTGCTAATAACTCATTGCTTATTTCAAGTTACAAAGGTTAAAAACTCAGAGTTGCAGAATGGTTGAGGTGGGAAGGAGCCTCTGGAGATTGTCTAACCCACCCTACTCAGAGCAAGGTCAGCTACAACAGGTTGCTCAGAACCATGTATGGTGGTTTTTTTTCAATATCTCCACAGATGGATATGGCTCAAATTTCTAGGCACCCTGTTTTACTGTTAAACCGCTATCACAGTAATTAAGAATGGGGTTTTTTATGTTGAAATGGAATTTTCTGTATTTCAAATTGTATCCATTGCCTCTTCTCCTGTCATTGGGCTCTCCTGAGAAGAACCTGGCTCTGTCTTCTCCCCACCCCCATCAGATTTTTCCACACATGGATAAGATCCCTCAGAGCCTTCTCCCAGCTGAGTCTCTCCAAGAGCCTCTCCAAGCTGTCTCAGCCTCTTCCCATATGGCAGATGCTCCAGTCTCTTAATCATTTCAGTGACTCCTAACTGGAGTCCCTCCAGTATGTCTGTCTTTCTTGTACTGGGGAACCCAACTCCAGTTCCTGAAACATGTATTAAACCCTTTTAGGTAGAGAATAAGACTAGAACACTTTGGGGGCATCCTATTGAGTTAAAAGCCATGAAGTCTTAGAGTCATTTTACACCCTGAGCATCCCTATATCCTGTTGAAGGCAATAGGTTTTTGCCTAGAAAAAGCTGTAAAACTTTTGCCAAATTTGTTCAGTGTCATTTATATGGAATTCTCTGATCTGAGTTTCCAGCGTTCTCCTTTGAGATGTCTTAAACATGAAAGGTTTTTGTGATGGTAAGGTCACCAGCAGTGGTGGTGTGGGGATGCTAAGATGACTCTCGCGAGCTGCGATTTTTAATTTTTACTATTCCGATGAGCAGTCAACATCTGATGGCACATAAAACTGTGTTTGCAAAGATTCTGCAGAAGAGCTGGCTGGCAGGTTAAAATGTTTGATGTTTAGCAGACTTCTTGCTGGAAATCATTTGCCTTTAAGAGCCAGTTGAACCTGTTTGAATTCCATAGCTTGCTTTGCGTAGAGGGTTGATATGCTAGGTAGATATATAAATATATATATATTTAAGCCAGTGTGGCCTCCTCATGCCAGCGAGCTCTGCTGCATAAATACTGTGAGCTCCTCCAAATGCTGTTAGAAAGGCTGGGGGAACATTTTGGTTCAAAAGGCTAGAGAAAGAAGAGCAAAATGCTGATTCCTTTGAAGAATAACTAATGGGCAAGGAAGCCCAAGGTGTTTGGACGACTCGGTATTCGCGTGGGGGCTGGCAGCATCAGTGGCAGCAGCAAACTTCTCCTTATCTCCATCGAGCTGGAAAGCTGCTGAGTGGAAGAGGAAGAGTCTGCAAAGTAGATGTGGTGTCAGATCTCCATGAACTTAATGTTGCCTGTTATGTTAATCCAGAAGATAAATGGGCACGTTGCGGCAGGAGAATCCCCTGGGTGAGATCCTTTTGAACTCTGGTGAAGGCAGGGAGCAGAGCGTTCCCTCTCTCTGGTTTTTTGCAGCCCTGCTGAAAAGTGGGGAGAGGAGAAAACTGGTGACAGGAAATTTCTGCTTAGCGAAGATGCAAAGGGTTGTTTATGGGTTGACAAATACCCAACTACATCAAGCAAAAAAAATAAATAAAAATGAAGTAGACCCTCAGCACCCGTACTTGCAGAAGGGAAGTGTGTTTGTAATGGTTTCTTCCAGTGTTGTACTGGTATGAGCTCCTGCTAGCTGACTCAATTTAGATCTCTCTCCTTTTTCTCAGAGCACAGAATTGGTGGTCTCTGGGTCAGGTATTAAGGGCAGGACTTAAGAAAAAGAGCGTTTTTTACTTGGAAATTTTCTTTAATTCCTCTTACCGTAAAGTGTGGTGGAGAGGAGAGAGAGCCTTGAGCCTGCACTGTTGACTGGTTCATGACCTTCAGCAATTTACATAAGCTATTTCCTCACCTATGGAATGAGGATAATGACACTTTTAAGCCTACTTCAAAAAAATGACATCGGGGCTAGATGTTGTTGAACCACTACTTTAGCACAAAGAAGACCTCTGTAGTATGGGAGAAAACTTTCCGGAGACTTAAAACTTAGAAATCAGTGGAGAAAAGCGAATCTTTAAAAATGTGTTATTTATAAAAATCTTTAAATTGAGACAACAGGGAAAAATTAGAATGCTGTTAACTTTTTCTTTTGCTCTTTTCTTCCCCCACCACCCCCCTGGTGTTTACTTTTCAACATGGTGTTGAAGTGGGTTTTGCTTTTGTCTATAATCAGTTCAACCTCCAAGTTCTCCAGTGCTTCAGCTGAAACCACTGCAGAGGTCTCTATTTGTTTCAAAACAACTGTTTCCTCTGGAATTTTTGCTTTAAAGTAAGAAGAATGTGTTGGCTTTTCTAACACACTGTGAAAGATTATTTGACAAAAATCTATAATTTCAGCCAAATTTGAGATGACAGCGCTGGCGGTAAAGTTGCGACAAAAAAATGACAGAAACCAGACGATTATAAGTTGAAGTTGATGGCCTCTCCTTATTCATAGTGGCATGGAAGAGACTTCACAGCAAAGGAATGCTGCCCAAATTCACGTCTGAGACATCTGCTAATCACTCAACAGGTGGTGTTTGTACCAAATTTGAAAGGGGCCAACTATTGCAGTCCTATCCTTAGCCTGGCAATAGCAGTGTTTTGTTAAAACTCAAGCTTCTGAAGCCGGTTACGTGACAATGTTATCTTTCATTAAATCATTAAATCAAAGTCCCAAGGCTTTGGAAAGAACTTGAAAATACGAACCCAAATATGACTCCAAAAAAAAAAAACCACAAGAAAGTAGGAAAAAAGCATCGCTTTGGTTCCTCGTTTAAATGATGTGTTTAATAAGGTACTCTTTGAACTTTTAAAGAATCCAAAGGATTATTTTTAACACTCAGGGCAGTCTGTTTGGGAATCTGTGTGCGTGTATGTGTCATCTCATTGAAAAGCAACTATTTACTTTCTTCTCTCTTACCTTTTCTCCGTGTTTGGGATAAAGGCATCCTACCCTTCTAAGGATGATGGGTATGTATTTTCTCACTGAGATGTATGTCTCCATGTGTCAGTAGCAGGAGTGGTCATTCCCAGCGTGGCAAACCCTCTGTACTACTCTCCATTGCAATTAGGTCTCATGTGGACCATCCGTTTCTCCTGGGCAAATTGTCACTCTTTCATGAGAGCTGCTCTCGTGCTCCTTGTCCGCTTCAAAGTAGCCCTTGAGGTGGTATAGTCAGTTCCTGGAAGATCATCCCAGAGTGACAGTATTGGGTGTTGTGGGAAACATAGAAAACATGCTGAAATTTTCCTCCAAATACTTAAACTTCTTTACCCGTGTTGTGGCTGCCCAGCCGCAGATAGTCAGCTTCCCTGGTGACACCACCGTCGCGTTTATTCTCTCAGACAGTATTCCTGGTAAAAGCTCAAGGAATGGTATCATAGAATCACAGAATTGTTACACTTGGAAGGGATCTCAAAGACCATCTAGTTCCAACCCCCTGCAGGGACACCTCCCACAAGACCAGGTTGCTCAAAGTTCTTATTGTCTTACCCTTTAGAGATGATATGAGGTGTCTGGCCTGGGGATGTCAGGATAAAATCCTACATCCTGTCAGAGTGGTTTTTGGGGCTGGTCCCCCTTCAGCTTTACTCTTTTTTCCTGTTGGTTTTAGCATCCCCCATGCCAAACTGCTGTGTCCAGTAGAAGAGATGCAGTTAAATGAGGTGTCCTCACCCAAAGCATGCCCATAATTACAGCTATAGCTGGTGATGCTTCATCATCTGCCTGGGAGGGACTGGAGACACTTCTTCGGTGTCTGAGGAAAGGAAAAGGTGCACACCTGAGAAATACAGAGACCACCTCCTGAAATCTCTGAGGCCATTTGGGAAGCAACACTACTGTGAGAATTGATCTGTAGGACGATCACTGGGTGCGCTGAGTTGCTTTTCTTAAGCTGCATCGATGGACCCTCCATTATTCAAAAGTAGCTTGTGATAACGATGACGTGGCCGGTTTTGGTAAGGCTTGGGCAGCCCTTCTAGCAGCCACTGTCTCCATCCTCTTCCCACCTCAGTCTTGCTGTTAAGACAAAGCACTTATTGCCAAATCTGTTTTGCCTACATCCTTGAAATGCCTGTTGCTGTTCCACAGTCTGAAATGGGCCTAGTGTTTTGGTTAAGCAGGAAGTAATATGCCTAATTAGCTATTCCCAGTGGACACTGTATTTATAAAGCTAATCTCATTTCTTTCCACACCTCTTCTGGATGATAAGGTCCCCTTGTGGTTTCCATTGTGCAGAAGAATAGAAAAAAACGTTCAGGTGTTTATCTTGCTGTTTCCGTTCTTCAGGCAGCGATGCTGGTTACACGTTATGGACTAGCTCAAAGATAAGCTCTTGCTGTTGGGTAACTGACTGAATGGCAGGGTTCTCATGGTCTCCAGTGTTCAGTGTTTGACTGGAATACAGGTGTGGGTTGTCAGAAGGACACATTTTCAGTCCTAAGTTCCGAGTCATCTCAGCTAACAAGCTTTTTCACCAGGAGAGTTTTGCTTGTGGCATGGATTGACAAGTCTGGATTTTGTCCGCAGGCTTCTGGGCAGCTGTGAAGATGCCAGGGGAGTCTGATGGATGGTGACCCTGAAGAAAGGAAAATCTGAGGGTAAGCAGCTTTATCTATTCCAATCAAATTTTGGCCAGTTTTGTTTTTCTTTTAAATTAAGCATCTAATTTCAATGCCCGGACTCCTAAAATTATATCAATCTTGTGTTCAAATCTGGAGAAGCCATCCTCTGAAAGCTCACTTTCGGTGTTAGGTTTTCATCGGGGTCTACAGCAAGGGCAATATTTTCAAAGTGCTCCACAGCAGCATTCCTGGTTGGGTTTTCAACAGGACACAGCCAGCCAGGACACGTAGCTCGGGGCCTCTCTGGGTGCTGAGTTGTCTTTAAAAAGTGTATCCCGGGCGTCAGTAATACTGTCAGGAAAGCTTGGGAACAGAGGTCATGGGTTGGCTTCTGCTCCCTGTGTTGACTACGATGTGTTGAGTGGGGCATCTTCTACATGCAGTGAAGGGGAGGGTCTATGGAGAATATAGGTAGAGCTCTTCACCCGTCTTGGTTTTGAATGAGGTCACGTTGTGCTTATGGGTGTCAAGCAGTGATGTGTCACTCCTTTATAAATGAATGTATTTCATGTCTTGCTGGTCATGGGCAAGTGCCAGAAATCATTGGGCAAAAGGGGAAGAGAGGAGATTTCAATGGGCCAGGATTCCTACTTTTGAGAATTTATATTTATTTTTTTGGGGGGGAGATTGCTGTGTTCAGCAAAGACCAAGATTTCTCCTGAAAAACGAAATTCCTGCAACCCCCTCCCTCGCCATATGGCTGAGGGATTGAGGCAGATTCCCCCTGACCTCTCTGTAGGCGGCCAAACAGAAATTCTTACAGAAGTAACATCCTTTCACGGAGAAATACCGCGTACGCGTGTGAACATGTGCACATATTGTACTTTATTTCATGACCTTTATTTTTTTTGGGGGGGTATACATTAAATTTTCCTGTTGCGTTTTGGATGTGCTGAGTGAGGGAGTGAGCTGCTGGCAGAAAGAGGAATCGTTAGGAGCGGTTGCAGCAGTTGCACCCCCTCCTACTGTGTTTTTATTTGACGAGCTCGCTGATCACAAGGCACCGCCTTTTGGCTCTCGGAGAAAGCTGTGCAATAACTATCTTATTTTATCGTGCATTAAATGTACAGATTGTTTTATGAATCACTGCTCACTTCTCATTCGTTTTCTCAGCAAAGTACGGGCTCCGGTACAACCTGCGAAATACTTGGCTGTTAGCAAAAAGATATCTTATTTGGGAACGTGGTCTGGACTCCTTTTGTAACATACTGAGTCTTAAACTCATTTCCTTTGAAGTCCCTGGATTTTTATAGCCTGTAAGAATTAAAAAAATTTCAAACCCCATCACGATGTAAGGAAATAACTTTGTGGTTTCTTTGCAAATTAATAAGCCGAGTAACATGGAATATTTCTTTTAAAAAGTGTGTAATGAAAAACAGAGGAATGTACTGCTGCACTGAAGACCGCAGTGGAAGAGAGACTTTTTTTCTCTGTTTTGCTATTGTAAAATTCTCGGGGCTGGTACGTTCTTAGGCTGATACAGCGGAGTCGTTTTGGGTTCCCACTCAGCGCCTAGAGCAGTCCCACACGGCTGGGTGCAGAGTAAGTACTGCCTGTGGAGTTGGAACATGAATATGAAGCATGCTAATGCTAGTATCAATTAGACAGTGACCCAGAAATTCTTGGAAGAATGATTTTTCAGCTGTATCCTGTCTCCAGGGCTTATAACCCTAACGGTAGCTCCTCTGTTGAAAGCTGGAACAAGCGGGGAGTGAGCCAGGGGAAGATGAGGGGGGGACAGAACTGAAATGCTCTTCCTGAGAGAAACAAATCATTCAGGCAAAGAGATAATCAAAGCTCTTGGACGAATAATGGAATAACCGTTTCAATTACAAGCGTGCCTACGTTTATATCGGGCCATCTAGACAGATGTACTAGCACTTTGCTTTCCATAATAACCGGTGGATTTTTCAAAATATTTTCTAGACAGATGTACTAGCACTTTGCTTTCCATAATAACCGGTGGATTTTTCAAAATATTTTAATGACATCTGGGCATCTTACTGGGCGTCAAATTCTTGATGGCTTTCCAGGTCGTGCAGCCACCTTTTGCATCATCTGAACTCTCAACCTCTTCCATTCTTTTGGAGTCTTATGAAGAACATTAAACTTGCAGATGCAATTATTGTATAATAAAGTATTGATTTCCTAGGGAACCCTTTAACATCTCCTTTCATAATTAGCATTTACAAGGCATCGAGAATTAACCAGGTACAGCCTTGCAAATGAATTCCAAGGCCCTTTTATTTCTGAAATAAATATCACTGCCCAATTGCTGAAAACAGCTGAGCACATCATCTAACTTCATCGAGTGCCAACATCTGAAGTGTCTGGATGAGAGCAGTGCAAAAGCGGACTTACGAGTGGAAGCTTTTGTCTTTTCATCCTGCATTTGATAATTGACTTTGTTTACCCCATTTCTCTCAGCTACTTGGCCTTGTCTTCCCATGTGTGTTGTAAATTTTTTTCCCTGGGAATTTCTATTTTCTGCAGCAGCTCTTCGTGAGAGTAGCTTTGGTCAGCTTCAGGCATGAGAGCAAATAAGGCATTTGTTGCTCAATTAGATGTTTTTTTTATTTTGGCAGTGTAAATCTCAGAGGGATGTTATGGCTCATCTCTCAGAGGAGTGAACTACCTGGCAGATGCTGTCTAATCATAAGTCTTCCCCCTCTGAGTCTGGTGTTGCAGGTCAACTCTTTCCAGAAGAGTTCAGTGCCCCAGTTTGATGCTGGACAGAAGACGTATGGAGGGAAGGGGGGTTCTCCAGGCAGAATGGTGGCTCTCAAGTCCCTGCTCAGCTGCTGTTTTAACATGGTTGGTCTTCAGCTCCCATTGGTTTGAGCTTTGAGTTCCCCAGCGACCTGGAAACCTGTAACTGCCTCATGATGAGCATCTTGTTCCTTGCTGTCCCACGTTGGTGGGACACAGAAAAGACATACTTATGTTTTTTATACGGTTCTTCTCCAGGCTGTATTCACAGACTGTTGGGAACCCCACACAAGACACGGATGTGGGCTTTTTTGGTCTAAAACAGAGCTAGAGACAGGATGTAGTGTCCTCTTCTTGCGAGGTAGATTTGAATCCTCCCTTAGAAAGGCAGAAACCCTGTTTCAAAGTGCTGCTCAGGAGGCTTCACTTGTGTTAAACAGGATTGAGCTCCCTGCCCCGGAGTAACACAAGAAAAGACTACTTAAAAGGAGCTGAGAGTGGTGAGGAGGGTAACAAAGTCTGAAGGAGGCTTGCGTGCTCTTCTTGGTGCGATGGTGAGAGTGGGGCGAGAGGACTTAGTATTTTTCATCTGTTAGTAATGGGTTTAGTTTGACTTGTAGCAGAGGGAGGAGGGTGAAGGACATCAGGAGAGAGAAATCAAGGGGATTAAATGAATTAACTCACCAAATCTCTCTGTAGGAACGGGAAATACTATTGTTGTCACTTGGCAGATGGGAAATATGTCCATTCCACCACACAGTAACTACCCCAAAAAAGTCCAGAAAGAGCTGGGGATGGATACTCTGCTTTGCTGTCTCATTTTTTTAATTGCTGTCCCACACACGGATGTGCTTATTTTCTTGTGGGTCCTGAATCGGATTTGGTCCCCTGAAACCCAGAACGGGGAATCTCACACGTGCTGTGGGGCTAAAGTGGTGTAACAAAAGGAAATACCAGTTTATTGCTGTCTTGGGTGTGTGACAATGTGGGCTCTTGAATCTGCTCCCTTCTACTGGCTCAGCTGCAAGCAGGTGTTGACATGGTGTATAATCACCCTGCTGATTGGGGGTGGGGAATCCCCCCCAAAAAGCAGGATGAGAAAGAGAAACAGACATTAAACTTCAACTTATAACCCACAAAATACAAAATTTAAATTGCAAATATTGATTTCCAGGGAGCATCAGGCTGATAGCTGCCATAAAACCTGAAGCACTGTTGACGTTTTAGTCGATAACCAGCTCGTATCATCATCCCAGGGTCTCTCAGATACTTTTAAGCTCAGATTTACTCAAATTTTTGTCTTCCAGAATCAATTCTTCCAAAGAGACTTTAGCAAAGCCTCTTCAGGGAAAGTTGGGGAAGATCCTTCATTTGGAGGAAATTTTTTTTTCAAGCTGTGGGTCAGCTCAGGTTCCATAAAGGCCTGTCTCCTCTTGCCAGGCAGGTGTGACCTGCTGGCAGTCCAAAAAACGGGGAAGGTGCTCCACCAGGGCCTCCAACTTCTGTAGGTTTGGCCTGTGAACCTTGCTTGATGGATGAACACAGTGCAACAGCCTGTGCATCAGGTTTTGGTGAGGATCCGTGACGGAGAACATGCAGGAGTGATAATCTGCTTGTCCTGAGAATTTTCCCAATAGGATTTGGGTCTCTATTGGGTTCGTAATCCCTTTGGATCCTCAGAGCAGGGATCTTCCTGGTTGTCATAGTACAATGGCTCTTCCCAGCTGTGCTCAGCTCAAGAAGTGCATCTGTGAAGGTATCAGAGCCTGCTGAGACCAGATGTGGCTAGAAGTGTGCTGACCCACCCGAGCTGAGGCTCCTGGGTCACTTTGCCCATGCTCCTCTTTGCTCTGCTTGGAAACCCTTGGTTTCTTGACTAAAGAAAGAAATTCTTTACTGTGAGGGTGGTTTGGCACTGGAACAGGTTGCCCAGAGAAGCTGTGGATGCTCCATCCCTGGAAGTGTTTAAGGCCAGGCTGGATGGGGCTTTGAGCAACCTGGTCTGGTGGGAGGTGTCCCTGCCCAGGGCAGGGGAGTTGGAACTAGATGATCATAGAATCATAGAATCATCTAGGTTGGAAGAGACCCTTGGGATCATCGAGTCCAACCATCTACCCTACTCTACAAAGTCCTCCCCTACACCATATCCCTCAGCACCACATCTAATCGTCTCTTAAACACATCCAGGGATGGTGACTCAACCACCTCCCTGGGCAGCCTATTCCAGTCTCTGACCACTCTTTCTGGGAAGAATTCTTTCCTAATGTTCAGTCTAAACCTACCCTGATGGTCTTTAAGGTTCCTTCCAACTCTAACCGTTCTATGATTCTATGACTGGTTCCCGCTTTAGCTTTAGATACAAGTTGAAAAGGGGATGTCCCAAGCCATATCTTCTCACCCCAGCATAAGGGCTGATCACCCAGGCGTGCAGGTGAGCTGGTTCCCCATCTACCCCGTGTCACTGCTCCTTCTCGGAGGTGCAACTTGGGACCGGGAGCACCTTGTTTTGCTGCAGCACGAACTTCTGGATCTGGTTTAAGCGTCACCCAACGTTGCTCGTGATGGGGACGAGGCAGGGGCTTACCTCTGGCAAGAGCTTGGCAATTCCTGGGTGAAAGGCTTGTGACTCCCATTCCCATGGGGTGAGGGAGAACCCGTTGGCAGGTGTCCCTGCGGGGGATTAGCCTCGCATTCCTGCAAATTCCTTTCCATCAATCACTTCAAAAGGTAACTGTGGGCAGGTCGCTCCTCCCGCCGGGGACACGTCCATCTCTCGGGGTGGTACATTCAAGTTACTGCATTAAGAGCTGACCCAAGGGATGGACACATGCACACACGTATATTTGTCTTATTTGGGGCGTGGAAAGAGGGATTACTTAAGGTTTTCTGTTCACTTGGGGTTTTTTGTTGGTTTTTTTTTTTTTGCTTTTGAAAGGCCCTTTGTCTGAAAGTACCAGAAAGGATGAGACAAACTGGTTGCCTTCACGGCCCGATGAGCAAAAAGAAAGCAGTACTCCTGTTACCTGGAGACATTCAAGAAGGCAAGTGCAATTAGTCAGTAGATAATTAAGCTGTACATAATCGGAGTACTGGAGACAAATCACCTTAGTCTACAGATACTGCGGAGCAGGAGAAGCCCTTTTCCAGAAACTGCGTGACAGGGGAAAAAAGAGAAGGCAGAAACTGCTTGATCAACATTAAATTTACCACCCCCTCAGCAAACAGAAGCTAAATTGGGGCCTTTTCTTGCAGCCTTCCTCCTGGGAACAGTGCCACGGGAGGGGATGTGTCAAAGCTTCATCCCGCCGCTCCGGTCTCATTAAGACCAAAGTTTTACTGGTGGGAGCAGCTTGGAGGGGCTTGCTAATTGGGTTGGGTAAGACTAAGGGTAAGGCTATTTAGGACTCAAACTGTTGATGGCTCTGGGTTTCCCCAGCGTTGAGGGCTGTGTGGGGCAGGTTCCGTAGAGCTGTTCCTCAGGATCCCCTTGCCTGTGTGGTGGACCCCAGCTGTGCCTGGGGGCTGCGGAGAGGCAGTGGAGCTCAGCATCTCCATCCGCCCCAGGAGCAACTTGCATCAGGAAGCTCCATCAGGCTGCTGGCTCTGTAGCAAGACACACTTCACTTAACCTTTGGGAACATTTATAATTAATGCTTAATTGATTTCCATAATGCAAGATCAACACACTGGCATGGGCCTCTTCCTGTACATCTTTGCTCATATGAACAGTCCTTAGTCACCTTATTTTGTCTTTTCTGTGAGGTTTAACCTCTGAGCAAGATTCTTGATGAACTTGCTGCTCATAAAAATATCCAAATGTTTCTTAGCACAGATCAAATGCTGGCCTCGGGCCCCTAAGTGTTTCTTTTCCAGGAAGGGTGTCTTCTAGTTATCATAATGTTAGGAGTTTGTGTCTCTGCCAAGACTCAGTTTCTTGCTTGTCTCTGCCTCTCTGAGGAAAGGCCACATTCACTATTGTTGCCAAATTTTGAAAACTTGTATAAGGTCATAGAAAAGTGACCCCATCTTGGTTCACCTCTGACATTCTGTTCATGTCAATGTTGGATTTTTCTTCTGTTCTGTACAGCTACAGGAGATTTACCCTTTTTGTAACTGAGATCGCATTATTGTCCCATTAAGCATTGGAACAGGTTGTGCAGAGAAGCTGTGGCTGCCCCATCCTGGAGGGCCAGGTTGGATGGAGCTTTGAGAAACCAGGTCTGGTGGGAGGTATCCCTGCCCAGGGCAGGAGGATGGGAGTGGATGAACTTTAAGGTCCCTTCCAACTCGAACCATTCTATGATGAAGCATAGCTTGTGCTAGATTACCTTCAGCAAAACTATCCCAAATCAAGCTCCCCAAACCCCATGTGAGAGGTTTGTGCTGAAACCAACTAGAGTTTCCTCAAAACACAATGATGAAAGGAGTCAGATGGATGAAGTGTCAGCCATGCTCCTTGAGCCACAGCCTGGGGAAGAGGGGAGGACTCCCCCTCCAAAATGATGCTCTCCTGTGTATCCGTGAGAGCAGGGACAAATACACGAGGTGAAGGAATATGTGGAGAAAGATCTTGATAAAGACAAGAGGAAGCAAGCAGCCTCGCGGGAAACAAAACGTAGCTGCCGCAGAGGGTTAGGAGAGTAGCCAGTATGAGGGAGTATAGTGTGCCTTTGCTATTTGGTGTTTTTGATGTGTCTTTATTAAGGTTTTAAATTAAAAAAAAAAACAACCAACAAAACAACTAAACTTGTGTATTCACAGACTAGATGCAAGATTATGTCATAAATATAGAAACAAAGTTTTAGGTTGTAAAAGGATAGGTCTGAGCTCAGAGGTCTAAAAGGAAAGCCAGCAATGACCTGTAAGGCTTCTTCATGTCCTCTCGGTCCAGTCGTTTATTTGAGCTAAGCAAAAATCTGGTGGTTGTTGGAATTTCTGTAGCTTTGCCTAAGCAATGTTTCTTTCTACACACCTCTAATAGCTGAGCACTGTAGTTAGAGCACTGCACCTCTGTGCCCGATTTCTGTTACTTCTGAGGTGAAGCAATTGATAAAAGGGTCTGCAACAGCTGAAGCTGACCAGATGTCTTACATTTCATGAGTTGCACTTTTAATTTCTCTTCTCTTTCTCTTTTTACAAACTACATTCAGATGATATCCTTGACTTTCTACCTAACACCTTTGCAGACAGGACAGGTTTTCATTGTCTGAGGAGGGAGCTGGGCTTCTAGACATCATGGCCAGAGGAGGAATCTGCCATACTAAAAAAACACACTAATTCCTAGAGCAGGTCAAAGGGAGAGGACTTTTCAAATGCATGTGTGTGCTGGAGAGGAACCAACCTCCTGGGAAGCTCAGCAGGGACTTTGCTCTCAGGAGAGGAGGCAACAGGAACGGGAAAAGGGAGCTTGCAGTTTTTAACAGCTACTTTGGGTTTCAGTCATGATTTTAAAACCAATTTAGCCAAGCCAGACCACACCAGTTGCCTTTATCTCATAGTGCTATGGATCCTCCAGAGCCAGTGTGTCTTCCACGCTCCCAGAGTATATCTACAAGGGACTCCAGCCAGAGTGTAGACTGTTTGACCGTGTTGATCACCATATCTAACAGAATAATGAAATATTCCCCCAGATTCTCTTGAGTAACTTTGGGGATGGTTGAACACTGGAACAGGTTGTCCAGCGAGGTTGTGAAGTCTCTGTCCTTGGAGATGTTCAAAATGCAACTGATCAGAGTCCTGGGCGACCTGCTGTAGTTGGCCTTTCATTGAGCAGGGGCATTGGACTAGGTGATCTCCAGAGCTGCCTTCCAACCTCAACCGTTTTGGGATCCTGTGGTATTTTCCAAGTCACAGTTAGACTTCTTGTGTACTGTCTACTGCTGTCAAATACTTGGACACTAATGACAAATAATGATGGATGCTGCTTCCTTGAGCTGGTAGAAGAGAAGCGTCACTGAGGGGAAAGAGCTGCTGTTTATTTACAAACATCAGCTAAATGGTAGTTCCAGTACAAGAGGGTAATTCACTCAAGTCATGAACACAGTTTTGCGTGTATGAAGTATGGCTTGGTAACCAAAAAGACCAATTTTCTTATTGGTCCTTAAAGCGAACAATAAATAATACAAATTTTGTATTAAAAGCTCTTTGGCATGAGAAACGCATAGGAACACATGGGAGCCTCAAGTAAGTACCAGGAACACGTAGTGTGAGGTGCTGAGCGTATACGAAGCGAAAATAAAAGCCTTCCCAAACCTGTGCTCCAAATATATCAGTCTTGAAAACTGGCACATCTATAAAGAAATTCCAAATAAATGTACATAGTAAAGAAAAAAAGGAGGGCTACTGCAGCCAATTAACTACAGGATCCGTGTGATAAATCTTTTATCTCAAATTAGCAATGTGTGTATTGAGTGGATCAAGATGAGCGTGCTACTCTGATAGAAACCTGTACATGTGAAACCTGTCATCTCATATTAGGAGACAAATGACATTTGGAGGCATTACATAAATAATGGAATCTCATGGCCACCTGATCTTGGTTATTTCCTAGTGCAGGGTAAGACATTCTGAACATCCTTTTATTCCGAGTTGTAGAGCTGTAATTCTCCTGAACTGGCAGCGCAGGTTGTGAGGAAACATCCAGCTGAAGCTGAATAACTCTGAAGGTTTGGAGTGAATTCCCAGTCCCTTTTAAATCGATGGGAGTGGTGTCCTCAGCTTTTCAACTTCAGTGCCCGGGAAGTGCTGCCTCTTGTTTGGCTCGTGTTTGCTAAAGGAGATGTCCAGTCACTATCCGGAGAATAGAATTTGTATCTCTGTTCTCATCTATTCATTAGTTAAGTTCTGCTAAAGCAAACACAAAGTTTGGACTAATGTTCTTAGTTTGGATTACCTGCCAGCCTTGGGCTTGGCCTTCCAGAGGACGCTTTGTGCCTCTCTGAGTGGCAGAACTGATGAAACCGGATTTTCTGGTTCTCTGGGTCTCCCACACCGTTACGCTGCAATGACACCAGCCGTAGAGCTTCACCCCTAGTCGCCGTTGGGGCTGTGTGGTCTCCCTGGAGCTCGGGACACACAAACTGACGAGGGAGCATGGCTTGGGCCACTGATGGCTCCCAAGCAGCGTTTCTCACAGCTGAGCCTGCTTTTCTACCAAGAGGCAGGTGCTAGTTCAGACCTTTCTCCTTAGTCCGACCGATTCTCATCAAATCCGTAGGAACTTCCTCATCTTTGAAGTTTGTAGCCCTCCAGAAAATCTGGTTGAAGCTGGACAACAGATTTAGAAGAGATTTGCAGGGTCAGGTAGCCAGCAGGAAGGCATCAGTGCTGTTTGGAAGTGGAGTGGGCAGATGACAAACTACAAGTAGCGTAAATTGTTTCCTGTCTTTTTATTGAAAGCACCAGAGAATGTAATAGGGATCAATCCATTTCATGCAGGTGTTAATTCAAAAGTTTGATAAGGTAGCCATTCTAAACAAGTTATTTAATGAGAAAGAATAATTTTCCATATTATTCTAGGGGGAGTTTTGTTTAAGGTATAAAAAAACCAATTAGGGTCCTGTGCTGTGCAACAGGCAGCAAACAGACACTTGCTTGAATTAGCTCAGTTTAAATGAGTCCTGTGGTACCTGTTTGGAATTCAGGGGGAAGTTCAGACCATTTGGGCAGAATCTTCTGAAGCCAATACTGGAGTCAATTGATTTGTACTTGGTGACACCACGCGTGGTTGTGGTCCGCTGTCTTTCTGGAGTAAGACGAAGCGGTGGTTAGGGTCCGGAGTTTGGAAGAGATCCAGGAATTCTTAGGACTTACCAAAGGTGTAAAAGAACGTGTCTGCAGCTGCCCAGCATGTCCTCCTGCCAGAGACGGATGGTGCTGCATCTCTGTTTCTCACCTGTCCCTCTTTGTGTGCAGGCATAGGAGAAGGTGTTTCATCCCGAAGCTGATAAAGGTTGTTTTGGGGATGATTTGCATAAAAAGGGCAATCAACCTAAGTTGAATTTTAATGTAAGTGAGGGAGAAGCTGTGTGATCTGAGGCTGGAATTAAAAAAGGATTTATAATGAACAGGGAGACCAGATCTGATCAAAATAAATGAAACTGTGTGCATATCAAGTGCTATACTCAGTAAAGTTTAAAATAGGCAGTTTTGATCTTATTTGCATGGAACTGTTTGGTTGGAAGGAACCTTAAAACCATCCAGTGCCACCCCCTGCCCTGGGCAGGGACACCTCCCACCAGACCAGGTTGCTCAAAGCCCCATCCAGCCTGGCCTTGAACCCCTCCAGGGATGGGGCAGCCACAGCTTCTTGGGGCAACCTGGGCTGGGCTCTCACCACCCTTGCAGCAAAGAATTTCTTCCAGAGATCCCATCTCAATCTCCCCTCTTTTAATGTAAAACCATTATCTCTCATCCCATGGCTCCCCTCCCTGATCAGGAGTCCCTCCCCAGCTTTCCTGGAGCCCTTTTAGGGATTGGAAGGCTCTATGGCAATAGCAAAGATTTCTCTTTTGAGATGACAGATTTCACCTCCGTCCTCCTCGTCGTTGGCTCGACAGATGTTTCAAGCCGGTGGGGGACACACCTTTGCTTTGTGTGTGTGTGTCCTCCCCTCCCTTCCTCTTTTGCCTGCGAGTCCTTTCTAGCCCAGGAACGTATTTTACAGTGAACAGTTTCATTTTCAGATGTGTCACGACTGTCAAGGTCCGTGTGTCAGCAGTGTCCTGTTTGCCCAGGTGCACCCGTGACAGCCTGAGGAGGGTGGGAAAGAGGAAGGGAGCTCCATAAAGAACTCTGTGTCCCCTAACGTCCCTCTCACTAGGGCTACACCAAATTTCCTCCCTTGAAACCAGGTATTTCAAGTAATCCTTTTTATTTACCTGCATCTTAGGCAGCCTCTAAGGACCAAGGTGTTTGGATCTTAGTTTTCCTCCCGGTTGTCTCTGACTCAACATGATAGAAAAAACAAGAGGAGTTTTGTTTTGTAGAGACAAGATCTATGTCCTTGGGATTTTTCTCTTTATGCACTTATCATTTTCAGTATTTCTGCTGTGTATCAGATGCAACTTACAGAGAACAAAATGTATTTTTTCCTTTTTTGCTACATAATTGGCTACTTGGATGGGGATGTGAATATTTTCTTTTCAATTATGACACCATGTTCTAGTCAGCGATGTCCTATTGTGGCTGAAAATTTCCTGTATGGAAAAATTTGCTTGTGGTCTTAGACACACTGGGGTATGTTCTGATCTGAGGGGTATGAGCTTAAATTTGGGGTAAGACTGATTAACTTACTGCAGAGTTACATCCAAGCAACAGAGAGAAGATTCTGCCTTACTTCACAGAATCCCAGAATCACATGGGGTTGGAAGGGACCTCTGGAGATCATCTAGTCCAACACCCCTGCCAGAGCAGGTCCACCCAGAGCAGGTTGCACAGGAACGTGTCCGCATGGGTTTTGAATGTCTCCAGAGAAGGAGACTCCACCACCTCTCTGGGCAGCCTCTTCCAGGGCTCTGCCAGCCTCACGGGAAAGAAGTTCCTCCTCGTGTTTAGGTGGAACTTCTTATCTTCAAGTTTGTGCCCATTTCCTCTTGTCCTGTCCCTGGGCACCACTGAAAAAAGACCGGCCCCATCCTCCTGACACCCTCCCTTGAAGTATTTATAAGCATTGATTAGATCCCCCCTCAGCCTTCTCTTCTCCAGACTAAGAAGACCCATGTCCCTCAGCCTTTCCTCAGCAGGGAGATGCTCCAGGCCCCTCATCATCTTTGTAGCCCTCTGCTGTACCCTCTCCAGCAGTTCCCTGTCCTTCTTGAACTGGGGAGCCCAGAACTGGACCCAGTGCTCCAGATGGGGCCTCCCCAGGGCAGAGCAGAGGGGTAGGATGACTTCCCTCGACCTGCTGGTCAGGCTCTTCTTGATGCACCCCAGCCTGCCATTGGCCCTCTTGGCCACAAGGGCACATTGCTGGCTCATGGTCCTCCTGTTGTCCACCAGGACAATATTGGCCTCAACACTATCTCCTCACACGCATTGCTATCTCGACACAGAAGCCTTTTCCTCTGTTATTGCTGCCATCTGAAACAGTTCTCATGTATTTCTCTGTGTCCTTCACTACCTTTCCCAGTAGAAATCTCATTTGAAAACAAGTATTGTCTTCTTTCTCCATGGCTCTTAACGTTATTGTCCCGTGCTCTCATCTGTTATTTAGTTTTAGCTGTTGTGTTTGGGGTAGAATTACAAAATGAACAGATAGGATATGCTAAAATGAATCCCAGCCCATTCTGATCCTGAGAGCACTTGCACCCATCTGTGCAGAACAAGGGGAATCCAGCTGGGATAAGGATAATGAGGAAGGATAATAAGGATAATCTAAGGAAGGAAAGATGCAACAACTCATTTTGGAGAGCGGTGGTAGGTCACTCTGAACTTGTTCCTCTAACAACGTTTTTGAGGTCTGGGTAAAGAAATGGGAAGTCTAGAACACCATGGAAAAGCTCAACAACAACAGAATAGAGGGGGAAGTTTGGAAGGAAAAAGAAAGAAATGGTGTGAAGTATTTTGGTTAATGCTTTCTCTAGCCGATAGATATTCCAAATTAATTCCTTACATTCCGAAACTTTGAGGGAGGATTCTGCAGTTGTGGTTCCTACATACCACGTGCCAAAGGCACACCGATCCTCATACTGTTCTTTTTGAACTACACTATATTGAAAATATATATAAGCACCTCAGGTTGATTTTTTCCGAGAGTTTTCTTTAGAATAATGAGTTTCTTCTGCATTTGCGTAACGCTACATCTCTGTTTACATAGGATTTCTGAACATAACACTATAAACTTTTTTTTTTTTTCTGCTTAGGAGTCAATACTATTGACGCTTTCTCTTTTCATTGTTTTTTCTTCCTATTTTAGAGATGTGTCAGCTGGCAAGAAAAAGACCTTGTGCATTGCAACGCTTTTCTCTCTCCATGTCTTGGTATGTTTGTAGCTATTCCATAGTACAGTGTTTATACTCGCTGCCTTCATATATATGTATATCTCTAGCAGTACTTTCTATGGGCTCATTAATTCCATGTTTAAAAAACAATGTTTAGTGCTGATAAAAATCGTTAGCGAAGGTATTCATATTTTTTACTGAATTCTTGAAGAGTCATTTCTCTTTTAGAAAAGGGAAATAAATCTCTTTTCACACCCTTTACTCTCCCGTGCTTTCAGATACCAGAATTTCCAGAATTATTTATTAAAGGGAACCTGTGGGGCCTCAAGGGGAAAGAAGCTGAGTCCCCATCTCTGAACCAAGCTCTTTGCCATTCCTCTGTTGTTGGATAGTTTATTTTTTTGCTAAATTAATGCCGGTTTCTAACATTTTATCCCTAATTTAGCACCAAAAGTGCACAGCGGGGCTGGCTCACCCCAGGCTTTTGTGTGTGTTTTTGCACCGTTGGCACTGGTTTCCCCCCTTGTGTGATAGAGCACTTGAGAAACAAATGCAGCTTATCCAAAATACATGCACGATAACTACCCTGATCATACACATTTTGCTATTATTCCCACATACATTTTGGCAGCCGAGAGAGCTCATTTGGCTTCCTATATATATTTGGGCAAGGAGGGGAACTCTCTCGTTTCTCTCTTCCATTCTGTGTTTTTATTTATTCATCATATTGTTCTTTCAACCCACATAAAGAAATCCCAAGCACTATCACAAATGGCAAAGATTATAATCAATGACTAATACCCTTGCTACAATAAACTGCACCAACCCCTAGCACGAGACATAAATAATACAAAAGGCCCTCTTATATTTTGAGGAACTGATACGAATATTTTAATAATTGTTCCACAGTTACTGGTACAAAACCTCAGTATCTCTTAAGGACCTCCGTACTGGATTTGATTCAACGCCAGCTGGAGCTTTTCCATTACATCACTGTGGTTTAGATTATGTCCCAAAATAGGTAGGTAAAAATTTCATATTCAGTTTGGACTTTTCCTCCCTTTTGAATTCGTTCTTAGCGGCTGCTCCAGCGAGAAACACTGGAAGGGGTAAAGAACCACTTGAGTGCTTATGAGATGACATGGTTGCCTTAACTCTGTCTTTAGAAAATGTGTCAGCGTGCAGGTCTGCATCTGTGCCCGGAGCACTGGGCACGATGCTCTGGTCTTACTGGGGAGCAGGAGTCAGCCTCCTGCCACCAGCCAAATAATCTAATAATCTCAGCTCTCTGAACGCCGAAACTCAAATTATCCCAAAGGAGGTACTAGGGGGGACAGGTGGAAATACCAGTTTCATTTTTCTCAGGGCAGCAATTAGTTGAATGGGCATTTTCTTCTACGTTGGTGTGTAGTGATGGGAGTGGATGCAACTGATTAAACAGTGGCCTTTGCATCGAAGCACTGAGTTCAGATTGGGTTGGGATCCAGTGCAAAATCTGATTTAGGCAATGGGAAAATCAATGAACTTAATTCTGGGCAGGTGAGTTTAGCTGCCTATTTTGTTTGTTTGTTTGTTTGTTTTATACTAAGCTTTTCTCTATGACAAGTAAAATGCCGAAAAAGGGTTCAAACTCTTAAATGGAAGTGTCACAACAGTGAGGTTTGTTGACTGTCTCCACCAGGTGTGAGGTTGGGCGCGCTCTTGGGTGCACGGCGCTGCCGGGGTTGGATTCAGAGGTGAATACAAATAAAGGCTGAGGTTCCTCGAAGCCTTTCTTATTAGCGGTAGAGCTAATAGTTAGCACTCGAATGAAAATTAAGACTTGAGCTGACACAATTTGTAGCTGACGCCGGCAAGATGGAACTCATGGCCAGGATCCCAGGCTGCTGCTTGGGGCGTTGTGTCTCATGGCGTATGTAGATGAAGGACTGGAAACATTAAAATAGCATAAAACACCAAAACCCATCGGGCAGTGAAAAACCAGTGTGTGATCCTTCTACCCCCGAGGGACTTGCAGGTTCACTCTCCCCTTTAAAGAGATGGAGAGGAGCTATCTCAAGGAGAAAAAATTCACTTCGGATGAGGCTTCTTGAGGTTTCCTTCCTTTTATCTGCACTAGTCTTACAGTAAAGATTGATAATCTTGGTTCAGAGAAAGTACCTTTAACCCTGTGACTTAAAGGGAGGTCTTGTGGCAGCATTGAACACAAAGCTGAAAGGGATATGTCCACGGCCAAGATTATATATAATTGGTATATATATTATAAATACAGCAATTCAAGTAGCTTTGCATTAATTTGGATAATTCCGTTTTCTGCTACTGATGTAAAAATTAGAGGGGAGATTCTAACCAATTTCTGTTGGCGTGGGGTCTCTTTGCTTGCCTGGACCAGAGTTGCAGACTGGCAAAATCTTGCCCCTGATTTAGGAGGAAAACTCACCAACTCCAGGGAATTGAAATTTCGTCCCGGGAAACAATGTTTTGGTTTAAAAGAGATAATAATTAAAATAACTTTTTTGAAGCTTTATCTGTGAAAAATGGGACAGGCAGCAGGCTAGAAATGTGCCACAGCAGGAGGTGACCTTTCTCTTATTTATCCAGCTAAAATAATTGGAAATAACGATGAACTGCCCGTCTTCTGAAATTAGGCACAGCGTTTGGTGAGATTTTAGTCTACAAAGGGAGGCAGAATGCCCATAAAGGCAGCAACAGCAAAGTGTGTTAATGCACTTCCCTCTTCGAATTACACACACCCGAAATCTTTGTTCCACTTGAGAAAGCGTTAACTTGTGGTTTGCTTTAAACTTTATTATTTTGGTTGGTTTGGGACTGCAAGGATCTCCTTAAGCCTCGAAGGGTCCCTTAGCTGTCTCTTCAGCTGCTTTGCTTCAGAGGGAAACACTTCCTGGGGAAAGAAGTTTTAGACTGAGAAGTGTTTCACACACAAAAAAAAATAAATATAAAAATGAAGTCTTCAGTGAAGTTCCAAAAATTAGCTTATTTGTATAGTTAATAGGTAAAAGGCTTATGATTCCAAATAGCCATGACTATTGGGTCAGGCCCTAGAAGTCATACTACTACTTCTTGTTCCCACATTTAGATCTTATTTTCCTATTTTTCTTCATAACCCTAAGAGCTCGCAGTTTAAATAATACCTGCAGTTAATCTCATAATCTGCATGAATGCAGAACCTGGTGCTTTAAGAAGGATAGCAGCTCTCTTGGGACCTGCAACAAACAAACAAACAGGAATCCTTTGAAAATCATCCCGCAGAATTGTTTATTAAAGTAATACTTGCTTTGAAGTTCATCACACGCGTAGCCTGAGCGAGAATAAGGCC
The DNA here is from genome assembly GCA_033628505.1 of Tringa tobata. Lineage (NCBI taxonomy): Eukaryota > Metazoa > Chordata > Aves > Charadriiformes > Scolopacidae > Tringa > Tringa tobata. The sequence goes on from JAHREE010000368.1 coordinate 567,679, forward strand.
TGAGCGGGGATTTTAACATTCAGGAACAAATTGTTAGCTGAGAAAAGAGTCACTTGACAAAACTGTTTCATATTAATCATTAGGCATTAAATTCCCTGAACAAAGCACATTTGTTTTGTGGTGTAATAAATAGCTAGTGCAAAATACGGGGATTTAACTTAATAAGGAACCGCACGGCTAAAATTACCTTCAAGGAAAGTCCTGCACGTGGACGTGCACTCAGGGTCTATGAGGACTCTTTTCCTCTCTTGGATTTGACCTATCACAGATAGATGGTGGATAGTTTGTCACCAATTTCCCACCCCCCCATAACAGAACTTTTATTTGTTCGTGTATAAAACAAACCTGACTTGAAAGTGAGATTTCCCTATTCTGCCCAGCTGAGCACCCGGAGAGCTTGCGTGGTAGTGAGAAACACTTCTCATGGATGTATTAAGTGCTACCATCTGTTTGGATTGTTTTGAAATGCGTTTTTGGGCCAAAGCCTGCCCTTGTGAGGATCCAGTTTAACATGAAAGCCTCAGCAGCTCCCTGAATGTGAATAAGGCAGCAAAACTCCCTCCTTTCATGCCTCCCAATCGTGCCCTTTAATTTCGCTACAAAAACTTTAACGGAATCAGAATAGCAGCTCCAAAACTTGAGCCCTTGATTATCTTGATGACTACCTTACTCCAGATGAGAAGTTGCACTGATTTCAAGGGCTTTTCTTCCCACTGAGCCCTCTATTGCAACAGGCAACAGAAACGGGTCAAAGTTGGAAAACAGTGAAATTTATTTTGGATGCTTTTTGGTTTAGCTTCATGTTATTGTTTTTCTCCTGAGGCATGAAATGGGAAAAAAAAAATAAAAGAGAAAAAAGAAAAGGGAATTTGGAAAAAGATGGAAGAGAAACTTTTAAATAAATTGTTTTTGTTCTCTAGGAACAGCAAAATAACTTTAGAATACTATATAAGGTGATATTATTACTGCCACACTTCAGACTTTCTGCCTGCACTAACTAATACATTCCGAATGAAAATGAAGTTACTTTGTCAAAATTTACAACATTTGGCAATTACAATTCCTATCTGTTATAAGCCAAACCTTATTTTTAGTCCTTAATATTGTGTTAACGACATTATAATTAGCATATGCACAGGAATAGCAAGTTAATTTATTTCAAGCATTTTCTACTGAAACACCACCTTCTTTTCTATCTGAAATAGTCTCTATTTTTTTTATATCCTAAATTCTATACTGTATCTTTAATTTTGGTTTACATGTCGAAACCAATGATGGTTTTCAGTATTGTCTTTTTTTTTTTTCCCCTCTTATTTTGATACATACCAGGGGGGAAAAAAACAACCCAACCCTAAAACTTACTGTATAGCACGTCTTTGTCGCTATTTTCAGATATTGTTACTCAGAAGTGAAGAATGTGCTCAAATCATTTTCCAAGTGTCCACCAAGTATTACTTTCTTTGTGTTAAGTAATTGCACACCACAGGAACATCATCCTTGAAATGTGAGTAGCACTGAGTCTTGATATATCCTTAACTAATCTCTACATTTGGTTTCCCCCATTTTTCTTGATTTGTTTGCCTTTGGGAAAAAAAAAATAATTAAAAGGACTCCATGAGGAAATTGGTGTGCAGTTGGTTGCATAAGGGATCTGCTATATCTTAAATTGCACTAATTGATCATACCCTCATCACTTCATTTCCAAGGCAATACAATTGAGGAGACCAAGCTCTATCACCTGCCTTTGATGGGGCAAGTTCTCTGCCAGGTTGCCTGCAGCAGACCATGGTGGTGAAACCTCCTCTTTCACTATTGTTTGGAGTAAAATAGCATCTCGTCACGGTTCTGTATGCATGTAGGCCTCAAGTTGTGCCAGGGGAGGTTTAGATATTAGGAAAAAATTCTTCACCAAAAAGGTTATTAAGCATTGGAACAGGCTGCCCAGGGAAGTGGTGGAATTGCCATCCCTGGAGGTATCTGAAAGATGGGCAGATGTGTTGCTGAGGGACATGGTTTAGTGGTAGACTTAGCAGTGTTGAGTTGGTGGTTGGACTCAGTGTTCTTAAAGGTGCCTTCCAACCAAAACAATTCTGTGATTCTATGTGCATGAGCTTGGGTAAGGTTTTAAGCTACTCTAATAGAACTGTGTGTCTGAGTCCTCGCCATCTACCTGCTTTGCCCTCTTTCTGAACTGGATTAAACCATTTCAGTTTTTCTCTCCACGTTCATTAGCATATCCAAATATGATCAAGATTAACCAACAGTGATTGCTATGGTGCTTAAAGGGAGGAAGGAACGGCCCAGAGAGGAGAGTGTGTTCTGGCACTGAATCCATTCTTTGGCATTGAATCCATTCTTGGATATTTTTTGTGAAAAGTAAAAGTTCAGATCTGCGTCTTTGTTTATGCTAGAAATAGTGTGTCCTGACTTGCCACTCTGGCAACCTTGGCATCATTTGAAGTCTGAAGTCATGGAAGGTTGGTCACCAAAGTTTGAAACCTTAGATGCAGCGGACTGAAGTGTCCAGGCTGAGAGGTGGCATAAATGCCAGGCAAGGCAGTATAGCTCCTATACTGGGAGAGGAGCAAAGTCAACCAAGAGGTAGTCTTCTCTCTGAAGTGTCTCATTCTCTGGAGATAATCAAAACCCACGTGGACACAATCCTGTGCAACTTGCTCTAGATGAACCTCCTTTGGCAGGTTGACTAGATGATCTCCAGAGTTGCCTTCCAACCCTTGTTGTTCTGTGATTCCATAGCTGGGGTGGAAGAGCAAGTTCACTGTCCAGCTTTATACTGAAGTGCTACCCAGAGTCCTCTTCCATATAGTGAAGTGGACATGTTGTTACATCCATGACAAAAGAAAGTTTGTAGGTAGCAATAACGTCTTTATCAGCTTCTCAGCTTTCAGGTGCACAGACTTATCTCCACGCCACCACCACCCAGAGGTGTTTCCTGCAACCTGGTGAATGTCACCACCTGAGCCAGAAGCAGAGAATGGGAAGGGGTTTTTTGTTTGCCTGTTTGTGGTCAACCTTCTTTGACCAAGCAGTATAAATATGCATGTGCTGGATCTTTGTGAACATAAATACAGGGCTATGTCTTACAATCCCCTTGGGGACTGGATCTGGTCCAGAACGTGGCAGCTTGCTTGTTAATAGACATGGTCTCTCCCTTGAGTGCTCGCAACCAAAGCTCCTGTGCTGGCTGATCTCTGGCTTCGGGGCAGAGTTTATTTTATTCTTTTTTCTTTTTTCTCTTCCTCTCCCAGTCATAATTTTAGCCATAAATGGAACGGGACTTGCCTCTTGCTTTGAAGGACGCTGCCTCATTTGTCCTTTGGGGCTTTCCAAGCCAGAGTCGCAGCTCCAGAGTTTGCTCCCTCTCTGGTCCTGAAATAGTTTGTGGATCTGAGCCATTTTTTTTTTAAGGTGATGATAGGGATGGAAGCGAGGGGAGAAGAACTTGTGCAGGGTGGGGAATTTGAGCCCGGGATGTCTGTTTTATCTGGCAGATTGTTGTTTTGGACCTGCCTGCTTGTCTGCTCCAGCCAAATACGTTGCTGACCAAACTACATTGTGAGATGTTCACATCTTGACCAGAAACCGTGCCCAGCTCCTCAGCTTCTGAAGGAGCCCGCAGGCTGCAAGGAGGGTCCTTCACGCTCATCATCACTCAAACCAGGCCCTTGGTTTGACCAAAATGCTCAGCTGCTCCCAAATGACCATGTTTTTTCATAAGTGCGACACCAAAAAATTCTGCTGAAACGAAACCTCATCATGAGGTCACTGTGTCGTGACTTCCTTGAAACAGGATTTTTTTAAAACGTGTGTGTGTTTGCCACGAGGGAATGAGAGGGAAAATCCTGCAGAGAAGTAAAACTTCAGCAGCAGGAGTTTCCCCTTCCTGGAAGGTCAGGGTCTGATCCCCAGGGGTAGATCTGTCACACCACGCAGCTGGAGTCAACAGGGTTAGTTCAGATCCATCTCCTTGGAACCGAAATCAAAACACCCTTGCAGATAGTCCCAAGGAAGCTTTTGCCTGTCTTGTTTGGCCAAAGCAAGAAGCACTGTTTAGTGCTTCTCACCCCTGGGAGATCTGCTAAGTTCTATATAGGAAACAGGAGAAAAGGCTGACTTCTAAAAACGTGTTGACTTCCTTTAGACCACCTGGGCTTGTGGGCTTTCAGAAGGTGGAGAATGTGGTTTAAAAAACATACATCCCTTCCTGGGTGGGTTTTAATAAGTGCCTTCAGCTTTAGAGTCTAGCCCTTCAGCTGAATTTCATTTTGACCCCAGATTTCTCTCCAGCTCATATAGGATATAAGGACCAGCCATGTGCACTGCAGAATCTCCTGGAAGGTGTTGAGCACCTCCAGTTGACTGGAAACCAGCCCCATTTCCCGGCTGATGTTATCCTGCTTGTATGAAAAACACGGTGTATGAGAAAGGCTCCATTATGAAAATTGTTATTAGAGAAAACATTGCTTATTCTTAAATTTTAACCAAATTAAGTAGCATTTTGAATTTTCAGTAACAATAATTTTCTGGTGTTCCCCCATTAGGGGGCAAAGACCGCTGTCACCTCCACTGCCATAAATCCAGCTCTCTTCAGAAGAGATAGTCTGGATTCAGAAGGAGAACTGGATTTTTCTCTTAGTGCTTTTGTTCCCCTACAATTAAAACTAAAAAAACAGGAGGAATTTGGGGAACTCTAGGGTTTGGGGTTTTTGTATGAAGCAGAGAAATTGTTTTCTTCTGATTAACGTAGCCTGTGATGCTTAAATATTTTGTTGGTGCTGTGTTTAGTTGTTGAACTGTCACACGGTTTTTTAAGGCTTGAGTTATCTGAATGCCCTCATTTAAAAACCAAAGCAGACCTTTGATTTCATCCACGCTCGGGAGTAGGGATATTTAAGCAACTCATGAATGCAGAATTTCATATTCTTGACTCTGTGGGTACTTCGTCAGAAAAACTGGCTTTTGTTAATTAGTGGTTGCAGGTCGCACTCAGATTTAGTGTCCCGGTTAAACCCAGTTAGAATAGCCTGACCTCGTTACATCAATTAGTAATCCCCAACAAGCCGGCTGCGTTGCCTTTCTGCTGGGTGGAAGCAGTGTGCTGAGAGCCCTCTTTAGCTCGTTTGGGTAGATGCGTGGAGCCACAGGAGACACCTTGGCCTGCTTTGGAGCCCAGATGCCATGAATTCCCTGGTCGGTGCGTGCCACCAACAGGAGCTGGATCCTCCTGGACTCCCAACCAAATCCACTTGGCTGCCAGGGGTCACCACGGAGACATTTTGCACCAGAACTGCTCGTTTTACATATTAGATTTCAACCTTTGAGCATATATTGGGAGTTTACAGTTGCTTTAGAACATCTGCTTTTTCATAGGAGGGAAAAAACGCTTCAGGAAAGTTAAAAAGCTGAAATGATAGATTTGGCATTGCCTGTTTGTTACAGTAGTAACCAGTTACGTAGCGTAGAAGGGTCCGTCTATAAATACTTTAATATTATTTAATAAATTATGGTGGATTTTATGGCATACCTAATAATAACATTAAATGTTTCTGCATTTAACAGGCACACACATTCTTTTAACAATATCTCCGTGTTATGTGCTTTGCAACAGCTTGTTATGGCTTCATCTGTTAGGCATTTACTATGCATTCACTTTATTTATTTCTTGAGGAAAAAAAGGAATGCTTTCTAATAAGAGGCAAAGGAATGTAGCTGCATCTAATGACCACTTAACAAATATGATCAAGCATTTATAAAAGAAGTCAAAATTTAAAGCTATATTTACATACAGCTGCTGTGGCTAGAGGGTTTGGGTGGCTTTGATGAAGAAAGAGCCTTGTCTGTTGGTAGCAGGAGTGGTTGGGACTGCTGAGTGATGCATTGCTATGAAGATATTTTGTGTCAGCACACAGCCTGTTTTGGGGAAGTAATAGCTTTTCCAAATCTTGGGCAACGAAGTAGACCCCTACCTTCCTCACTTCCTGTCCTCCCTGTGCTCATCAGGCTATGAAGTGCCAAAAATACTCGTTGTAAAACGTTGTTTTCCCCAACATCAGAAGGACATGGACCTGTTGGAACGGGTCCAAAGGAGGTCACGAAGATGATCAGAGGGCTGGAGCCCCTCTGCTGTGAGGACAGGCTGAGAGAGTTGGGGGGGTTCAGCCTGGAGAAGAGGAGGCTCCAGGGAGACCTTAGAGCCCCTTCCAGTCCCTAAAGGGGCTCCAGGAAAGCCGGGGAGGGACTCTGGATCAGGGAATGGAATGATGAGGATGAGGGGGAATGGTTTTAAACAGAAAGAGGGGAGATTTAGGTGAGGTATTAGAAAGAACTTCTTTGCTGTGAGGGTGGGGAGACCCTGGCCCAGGTTGCCCAGAGAAGCTGTGGAACTGGATGATCTTTAAGATCCCTTCCATCCCAAACCATTCTGTGATTCTATGACCAGTTTAGTTGCTCTTTGAGAAGCAGTATCTGCTGGAAGAATGCAGTGAGGTGTTGTCTGGTAGCCTCCACCTCATGAACATCAGGCTGTTCATTGCATAGCACTGGTTGTTTTCAGCATCCATTTATTTCAAAAGAATTTGAGGGCAGAGTTCAGTCGTTTCTGAATTTTTTCAATTCTTTCTGAATATTTAGGATGAGTTATTTTGGGGGAAGTATCCTCTTTGGGAATCTGGAACTACAAGATGTTTCATTCCAGTGATTAAACAGGAGAGACCAGCCAGTGATTCCCAGCTCATGGCAGGTAGCAATTTCTCCTGCTTGTCATCCCCCTACAATCAGTGGGACTCCCACAACACGAGACGCTTTTCCACCTGAGTGGAGCTCTCACTACCTGAGTCTGTTCCAACACCTGGAACATCTGTATCCTCCTCCAGCTGTTGCTGGCTATGCCATAAAGGTGGATATGTGTTAGAGGACTCTTAACCCAGGTATGTGCCACACATTGGCAGGTTTCTGCCCCACTGGAGAAGCTAAACAGGGAATCAGCTGTTTCTGTGGCCAAGTCTTAGCTGGGGAGGAAACTGTGGCCAGTAGGAAGAAGACATAGGAAGGGTCATTGGGTTTTCTCCATTTTTATCCACCTCAAATATCTCCACAGGTTGAACGCTCTATTAACTACCATTGGGTGACTTGGAAACACCAAGGCACCAAACGGTTAAGGCAGAGATTTTTGAAGCCAATTTTTTGGTAAGCAATATTGGCTTTGCAAGGCTGCTGGATACAAGGCTCCGTGTTTAAGTGCCTGAATATGGATGTTGGTGCCTTGCTTCAGGCGGTTGGGTTTGCGAATGCTGGTGTTGGGTATTTGCCAGGAACAGAATTTGGATCTCTTGACTTTGTGGTTTAACTCCTAGGCAGCGTTTCTTCTCCCCAGTACACTCTATGCTGTGCTTATTCAGATGGAGAGCAAACACGATGCTTCCAGAGGGAAAAGGAGTTTTAGTGGTGAATCAGAATGTGTGGAATTTGGGGTTCTTGTTTTGGGGGTTCTTTCTTTGCTGTTGGAGAAGGGGTGTTTTATTTTCTCAGTTCATCCATTTCTTGGTTAATGCCCTTTAGAAGAGAGCTCCCTAGCATGACTTCTTCCGCTGAGTTAAAGGATGAGCTTGAGGTTTTTGAACCAGAGAACATAACCACCCAGCCTGGATTAGGACCTCCTGACCCAGACAAGCAGAGAAGTTTTTGCTCTTCATAGGAATATGTTAGCGTCTGCCCCCCGCCCCCAAAACAAAGCACACACATCCACGGGCATACTCTGCCTCTGGAGTGGCAAGGAAAAGGCAGGAAGAACTATTTGGAAGGAAAGGGAAGGACTCCACATGTGTTTGCCTTCCTTCTGACCTCCTGGGTGTTAGCACTTTTTTTTTTGGTGAAGGCGGCAAATAAATTGGACTTCCAGAAAATGATTGCTGTGTCTGGGGTAGGCAGATGCCTGGCAGGGGATGCTCCTGGAAAGTTCTTCTCTATTTACAAGAGCTATGTGAGTCTGGAGCTTATATAGAGCAGTCTTACCTTGAGAGAGTAAGTTCTTGCAAGGGAGTAGTAAGCGCTGTAGTAAGTGCCTGGTGAAGGTGCCTGAGGTGGTTTCAAAGCCAAGTTGGACGGGACCTTGAGCAACCTGGTCTACTGGGAGGCGTCTCTACCCATGTCAGGAGGGTTGGAACTCGATGATCCCTTCTAACCCAAAGCTTAGAAGGTCCCTTCTAACCCAAATCATTCTCAATGAGCGTCCTCTGCAGGGTTAGAAGTTGGCCAAAAGCAGAAATTGGACAAATGGGTGTGTGTGGGGCCAGCAACAGGCTCGATATGGGCAATCGATCCCCCAGTGCTTTGAGTTCCTGCTACAGAGCATGTGGTTGTGAGAACTTCTCCATTAAATGCTTATTACTTCTTTTTTTCTTTTTTTTTTTTTCTTTGCAGACAAATTGTTTTTCCCCCCTCACTTCATTCTGGGAAACAGCCGAACTGTTTTAACTGAAACTTTCCCAAATAATTCAGCCCAAGACAGACAGACATTGGCTAGGAAAATATAAAACCAAGCATAGAGAGTTTGGCAATGTCTTTAGTAAATGAAAGCTGAGTTTCTTAATGGAAAGTGTCAGGCACCCTCAACCATAAGTAGTGTTAAAGCGCAGCCTATAATTATGCAAATGAAGAGAGGGCATCTTTGCCAACTGGACCCATTTCCCAAACATTGCGTTCACTTTTAAGAATCTGGAGTAGTTGCATGAGATTTAACAAGGTGGTTATAAAATCAGGGTTTGAGTGTGACTGAACTGCCCCTTGCAACTGTGAACAGCTCAAGTCTCTCTTAAAAAGTTCTGGGTCAAATTCGGCCCCAGTGAGTCCTGCAGAACTGGGACCATCAGGGTCTTTTGATGGTTTGGCAAGGATTTTTTTTTCCTATTGGTGGTGGAAACCAATTATCTTCTGACTATCATATATTTTTTTCCTAAACAAAGCAAGAGTTAAACCTGACAGGGTGTGAAAGGTAGTTTTGATGTAGGGGGATTAAAAGGGATAATCACTGCTGCTGGGATTGGGATTTTGCACTGTCAGCAATGAAGTGACCAGGAAATACATTACTTTGTCTCTCCTACAAATATAATTTAGCTCCCGGGGGGTTTCTCCTCCTCTAAAGAAGCCAAAATTCACCAAAGGTGGAAACGAGTAGTTGTAATACACATTCTGAGCTGAGAATGGTGGTACCTAAAGGGGGCCTACAGGAGAAGTGGGGATGGACTCTTCATCAGGGAGTGGAGCCGTATGACAAGGGGTGATGGTTTTAAACTGAAAGAGAGGAGATTGAGATGAGATTTCAGGAAGAACTTCTTTGGTGTGAGGGTGGTGAGAGCCTGGAACAGGTTGCCCAGAGAAGCTGTGGCTGCCCCATCCCTGGAGGGGTTCAAGGCCAGGTTGGAGGGGGCTTGGAGCAACGTGGTCTGGTGGGAGCTGTCCCTGCCCAGGGCAGGGGATTGGAACTGGATGATTTTTAGGGTACCTTCCAACCCGAACCATTCTGTGATTCTATGATACGTCTTATTTATGACCTCAAGATTAAGCCATTAAGAAAAGTTGCGATGGTGTTTTCACATTCTCCGTACCCTCTTGTGCCGTGGAGTGGGGACTGGCAAGGTCCATCCCTTGTTCTCTTGGTTGGTGATTCCCTTGATTCTCTTCTGCTCTCTTCCTTTGGCATGCTTGGATGCATTAGACGTGGAAAAAACGATGCTATTTAGTTGGTTCCATGCTCTTGGGATTGTCTTGCTTAGGGTTTATGACGGAGCTCAGAATACATGCTCTGGAAACCTTCTGGGCTCTGTGTCACATGGCGGTCATCCACATGCCATGACATGGATGGTTTGTGCCGGTCCTCTTCCTACAGAAGAAAGATGCCAGCATTAACTAATCCATAAAGCCTCCTCGTGCCGGGCATCCACCCAGTTAGAGTGGTTTAAACCTCCACGGTGTCTTAAAGACCATTGTTGATGCTGTTGCCTTGGTGCTCCTAACACCAAGCTTTTCTTGGAGCGCGTGTGGACGATCAGCACAGCAGAAGCGGAGACCACAGCGGCGGATGTACATTGGAAATACAGTTTTCTGCTGTGGAAAACATCCCAGTGCAGGGCAAGGGATTCTGTCAGATCTGCTCCTCCTTTGGCTGTTTGTCTAGGATGTAATCCTTGCAGAGAAACAGAGAGTGTCTTTGATGGTCTCAGTCTGAGATTTGGTGGTCCAGGCTAGGCGGTGGTTTTTTGAGTGTAAGTGAGGCTAGGAGATGTCCTGATGGCTTCGATTTGGAATAAAAAACCAGCCAAAATCCTTTGGGAATGAGTGTTTTGTGGGTGAGGATGCCTGGCCAGGAGGCATGAGTGCTCAGAGTTTGCTGAGGGTGGGGAACAGAGGGAGCAGTGAGAGAGTCAATCGCTGGGATTTCTAGAGGGGCAAGATCGAAATTACTGAGCGATTATAAGAGCTAGCAGATGACAAATGGAAATGCCTTACTCTTAATTTTTCAGTGGATGATCTCATTTTACACCAGATCCTCAGCTGCTGTAGATCAGACTACTCCCTTGAAGCCTGTGCTGATTTGCACCTGCTACAGATCTGGCAGTGGCATGCTTGATTTTAAAAAGAAAATAATTGCGGTTGTAGTGTAAAATCAGCTTAGTTTTGGATTAGAGAAGCTTTCAGCAGTTCAGTCACTCTGGAGGCTGCATGCACCACATGTTTGTGAAGTTAGAGGCTGGCACAAACTTCTTTCTTGTCTTTCAGGTGGATTTGTATGATCATCTGCTTCAGTGGCTGTTTTGGAATATTCTCTGACTTCTCCCTAAGTGTTTTTCTGCATTATTTATTTTGAAAGCAGTGCTTTTAAAAAGAGTTCTTACCAGACTCATTTGGCCCCGTACCCTGTCCTTGAGTTTAACTCCTTCAGTACCATCCTGCAGTATCAGGAAGGAGCACGAATATTGTGAGACCTTGGGATGCTGTTGTCTAATTAAGCTGCTGTTTAAATTCTGCCAAAAGAGAACATTTCTTCCCCTTATCAGCCCTCAAAACCTCGGTTTATTAGCTGGTGCAGGGAAGGCAGTATGGGCCCTTGTATTCTGTGGCCTCAAGGAAATGTTTTGTCTTCTCTCTCCTCCCACTTTGCCTCTCGTTCCCCACCAATTATTTTTTTCCCTGTTATGCAGCCAAAAGATGCTGCTGTTAATACCACGTCCCGTGTTGCCAGGGTGCAGGCACAGCCACGGATAGTAGAGAGCATCGTGCTGAGGGTTACTTAACCACATCCCTGTAATGCACCTGATTTACACTGGCCGAGGGGAAGAGGTGAACTGGAATCATGAGGAGGCTCTTAAACTCAATCACGTCTCCTTCGAGGCAGAGCAAAATATCCATGCCATCTGATAGGAGAGAGAGAGAGGGGTGGTTCAACTCCCCCTGCTTCTTTAAGAAGGCAAAAACAATACGCTGCATATTTACATAGAATCCCCTTAAGGACATCTGTCATGCTGGAGATTAAACTGAGTGTCTCTCCCCAGTTTGCTGTTATGCCTTCAGGCAGTCTAAGCCCAATAGATTTAGTTACTCTGCTCCAGATCCTAGATTACTAACACAGGCAGTTTTTTATTCTTGCCCTTATTTTCCAGAAGCATGGAACCTTTGCTCGTGAATTGCTGTCTTTGCAGGGGTTTTCTAGGCCACTTCCACTCGGGCTTTGGAGCCTGGCCCTACGCTGGATTTGTGGTTAGTGTTTTTTACATTGACTTCTAGCAGCCACGCTTCCCTCGCTTCTATCTCCAGATGGTGCATCGGGCAAGTCAGTCAACTGATTTCCCTTCCTTGTGAGATGCATCACAGAAGCTGCATTTCCATCCGTCACCTTTTATCCAGAAGAAGTTTGTGTTGCCTTTAGGACTTGAACTCCAACTGCTGCTGAAAATACTGGCCAGAGCGCGGGGAGGAAAACAGTTACTTGAGTCTTACCATGTTGACTTCTACAACCGAGTTTTCTCTCCTTGCTCGGGGAATTACTCACGTTTGCTGTCCTCCTACGACCGAGTCTAGACGTGTGGTGTCTGCAGAAGGGAATCATTTTGTTCTTCCTGCTGGTTTGCTCGCTCTGTGTGGCCTGAATCAGAGCTCGGGAAGCTTAGCCACAGCAATGTTTGAAAATACGGATTAATTTGTGGAAGAAGAGGAGATTCGTCGGAAGGAGGAAGCTGCAGTGGTTTCCCCAGCGGAGGCACCACTTGGCCAGTTGACTTTACAGCCAGAGACGTGTCTCCATTGACAGAGTTGAAAGAAAACAAACAACAGGCATTTTGGACACCTTCTGTAGGATGATGTTTCTGATTCTCAGTTTTCACCAGTCGGTTTTGAACAGTAACCCTGACGCTGGTGTCAAAATTTCCTCTGGCTTGAACAGGAGAGAGTTTTTATCGGGAGCCCGTTGGCAGGTGATTCACAAAGGGAGCAAAGGATTAACTCCTTTAAGTGACTGCTTATCAAGCCAGCTTTGCTCATTAGATGTAAAGTTCATTATTCTGCCAGCAACTTTCATATTTGTGAGCTGAATGTCCCATCTTGTGGCAACTCCTGCATTCTACAGTGTTCGATGTGCCCGTCTATCCTTAAGGCAATCCCAATAAGTGAGGGAAACCTGAATCTCCCTTTCTCTCGCTCTTTATCCTTGATGGTTTTAAGATTCGGTTTAGTTGTGAATCTGATGTATTATTTTGCAGTTTCCATGCACGTTGCCAAGTCCACAAGTCTTAGATCAGGCTCCACAAGCCTTAGGTCAGGCTCACCCAGTTAATCCTTTGACTTCGGTCATTAATAACGACGGATGAACATGCCTCATAACGTATCTTCCAAGATGTTTCCAAATGAGCAGCCCGTGGTCAGTGTTAGGGTTCTGCCACATATACTGTCATTCTTTCCCCTCGCTCTCTGGTTATACTGTGAAACTTGAACCTCATCAGGCAAGCGTAGAATTTGCTAGGGGACTTAAAACACCTCGTTAGCTAGAGAAGGGCTTTCAAGGCTCTTAACAGATTTCTCCATTAAACTCATAAATTTCTTCATAAATTCCATTTTATATTTGAATCCTAGTCAGTACCACCAACTGTGGCATCATCAAGGAATAAATTAAGACTGTTAGGAGGCTCTCCTTGCCAGTCCTTCTTATTAAAGCTCGGCTGAACCGGCTTGCAGTAGGGTAGGTGCCTGGATGCACGTCTCCATGCAGCACCTCCGGAGCCGCTCTCCTGCATTCTCACCACATCTCAAGGAAGGCTGTTGCGTTCTGGCTCTCCAGCTTTCCCTGTGCATCCAAAGGGCCCTCTCCTCTCATCGCTGTCCTCCACAGTGTTGCTCTGTGCCTGATAGTACTTCTATCCAAAGCACGTGTAACTTAGCCTCAAAATGGTTCAACTGCGCTGGACTTGCGTTAAAATAGAAAAGCAGTGGCAAAGCTGTGCATGATGATTGTTCATGGATGAGCAACATTTTGGCCACCCAAAACTGGACCAGAAGAGTGGCCGTAATCAGTATAAGTCTGTCCAGAGCAGAGATCAGGGCAAAGGCTGCAGTGATGAAGATGCTTTCCCCACGATTGTGCTGGAGTTACCTGGGCTATTGCCTCAGTGAAAGTTGTAATCATAGAATCACAGAATGGTTTGGGTTGGAAGGAACCTTAAAGACCATCCAGTTCCCACCCCCTGCCCTGGGCAGGGACACCTCCCACCAGACTGGGTTGCTCCAAGCCCCCTCCAACCTGGCCTTGAACCCCTCCAGGGATGGGGCAGCCACAGCTTCTCGGGGCAACCTGGGCCAGGGTCTCACCGCCCTCACAGCAAAGAAGTTCTTCCCCAGATCTCATCTAAATCTTCCCTCTTCCAGCTTGAAGCTATTGCTCCTTATCCTCATACTACATGCCCCTGTCCTTCCCCAGCTTTCTTGTAGGCCCCCTTCAGATACTAAAAGGCAGCTATAAGGTCTCCTTGGAGACTTCTCTTCTCCAGGCTGAACACCCACAACTCTCTCAGCCTGTCCTCACAGCAGAGGGGCTCCAGCCCTCAGGGGGTCTCCGTGGCCTCCTCTGGACCTGTTCCCATCTAACGCTGCATAAAGGATGGACTGAGCGGAATTGCCCCGTGTCTGTGTGCAATTCACCTGGACGTTGGCTCCTTCTCAGTATGACCAATGTGTTGGGTAGAAGGACAAATGGAAGAAGCTGCCTTTCGCCCCTCAACTGCTCATGAAGTTGCACAGAAACAAGCTTTTAGTTCTTGAAGTGAGAAGGAAGCAGAAATACAGGAGTAAGGAAAGCAGTGACTCCCTCACGGGTATCATCCCACAGAGCTTGTAGCCTGCTCAGGGGAAGAATGGGATATCTTTTAAGGTGTATATCCGAGCAGCTACACTCAGCCTCTGTGTCCTTTCCAGTCTGTTTTTTGGGTCTATAAAAACTCTTTTAATATTGGCATCGTGCTGTGGCAAGGAGCTCCGTGGTTCAGCTGAGCCCCATCATGGTGCAGCAGCTCTCAGATGCCCCTGCCCGCTCTGGAGGACCTGATTCTGAATTCAGCTCTGTAGCTCTTGAAGTCTGAATTCAACTCTGTAGCTCTTGAAGTCTGAATTCAACTCTGTAGCTCTTGAAGTCTCTACGGTGCTTTCATTGCTCTCTGCCTCCTCCCTTACTCTAAGACATTTTTCTTTGAGAGGAATTTAAATGTACCAAAGAAGCGCAAATTTTCAGCTTTCAATAGGTGCTTTATGGGGAAGAATAAGAATGGGGAAGGTTGTGGCCAGAGCACCACTGGGTGCAAATCTGCAGAACTGGTGTGAGTTCCACCAGAGCATACGCCGGCTCTGGCGAAGGATTGAAGCCCAGATTGTGAACTGCTTCCTCGCAAGGATGGAACAGCTGCCCGCGAGCGCTTAAATTGACTTCCCCCAGCCTCTTAGGTGAAGTATAGGGTTCACAATGCAGCCCTTAATTTTTATCCTGTAAATAGCTAGCTGCTGGTGGATTTGCTCAGCGCTGCGAATGATCATCGCTTCACAATGGATGGCCAGAGTGGATGATGAGATCTGAGACTAAAGGGATCGATACCTGCTAACACAAAAAGAGAAAGAAAAATTCCTTTTACCGCAATCGCGTTACCTCCCTCTAAAGAGATGTTCCCTTCAGCTGCAAAGCAGCAAAAGCAAATACGTGGTTCTGTTTCACCGAGCCATCAAACATTATAAAAGTCAGTTATATAAACATTTGAATCTGGTGACATTTGATTCCAGGGCTGTGTGGGCAGCACACAGGTTTTTTTTTGGTTTACAGCAGAGATTTCTAAAGAGGCAATCCGGTTTTCCAGGTAATTAAAAATGTTTGCACAGGCTAGTAGATTTATCTTTTGAAACCATTTTAGCACTAGTGCTCTCCAGAGTGGTATCAGTTGACACAGTGCATAATCTAGAAGAGACTAATTGCTGCATGATTTCTAATTTTTCTGCAGTCATGTAAATGAGCTGAAGTCTGCACAGGTGGAGCCTATTAGAGTGAATGATTTTGCTCTCATGTTGTTATCTTCATTTGCTGTTGTCTTATCAACTCAAAGGAGGAAATCTGCTGTCGTGAAAAGCAGGCAAGGGAACAATGTCTGACTGAAAAGTCTTGTTTCATTATTTTTTAATTCATACAGTACTACCTGCCTAATGCAGTTTTCTGATTACCATGCGAGGCAGCCAGTAATGCAGTTTTATTCAAATAAGGGAAGCAGTGCTTTAATTTAAGCTAAGAAATCATCCACATTTCTTACCAGGCAACAAGGATTGTGATTCAATAATACATGAATTTAATAATGCATAATGGTAGACTTTGCAGGTACTAAATAGCAATATCAGAATGAATTAGTATGCTGTGTTATTCTACAGGAGTCCATCTCCTCTGTGCATGGGCTCTCTCTCTGTCTCTGCTTTGCTTTTCCTTGAGCTACTTCACTCTCTAAGAGGGTGGGATAAATGAATATCATTTTAGTTCTAGAAACACGCTATTTCAGATCTCCCAAACCCTTTTTTTGGCTACGCAGGAAGGCCTTACCGTGGACCGTGTAGGGTTGCCCCATGGTAGGTAGTAGCCCAGGACTGCAGCAGGAGAGGGAGACAAGCCGTGTTAGTCCCCATCGAGGAAGCTCTGGGGAGCACTGGGCAGCAAGGGACATTGAGCTCAGCGAGAAGGATCCCCTGCTATCGTCCTGGAAATGCTTTAGTATATTATGCGACGCCATCTTCAAGTTAGGTGGCCATGGCTTCTCTTAGAGGGTCATCCCAAGATGCTTGGTTACAAGTTTGGAGCTGGTTCCAAGCCTAGATAAAATCATAGCTTTGTCCTATTGTTATCCATTATTATGAGAAGGTGTTCTCTTTCTCTGGTGTTTTTCCCCAGCACATCTCAGATAGCAATCCCACTTTTATTGTACAGTGTTGTTCTGCAGCTGTGCTCAAGCTAACCTAAATTGATCTGTCTTGGGTATTCATAATACTACACGCGGGTTGCATGAGCCCTTTTCAGTCTCTGGATAACAGGGAGATGCAAGAAGAGAGGAGAGTCTGTATTTACATCATCTAACTAACGCTGCTGAGTTAGGAGACTAATCCCTCAGGGCTTCTCCCTCTGTTCTTCAGCATCTGAAGCTGGCAGGGTTTTTTTCCTCCTCATGGTTAGTACAGGTGGCTGAGGAGAAATGTGTATCCTGGGCCTTCCACTTCGTGGTGCCAAGGGATAGGACAAGAGGAAACGGGCACAAACTTGAATGTAAGAAGTTCCACCTAAACATGAGGAGGAACTTCTTTACTTTGAGGGTGGCAGAGCCCTGGAACAGCTGCCCAGGGAGGTGGTGGAGTCTCCTTCAAAACCCACCTGGATATGTTCCTGTGCAACCTGCTCTGGGTGGACCTGCTTTGGCAGGGTGTTTGGACTAGATGATCTCCGGAGGTCCCTTCTAAGCCCATGTGATTCTGTGATTCCGTTCATCAGGTATGATCTCCATCGTGTTGGCATTCCAGTAGTCCTCCTGAGCAGTTGTTCTCTTCTGCTCCTTGAAAAAGGAGGCCCAAGAGCACATAATCACAGAATTGAAGGGGTTAGAAGGGACCTCTGGAGATCATCGTGTCCAACCCCCCACCAGAGCAGGTCCACCCAGAGCAGGTTGCACAGGAACACGTCCACATGGGTTTTGAATGTCTCCAGAGATGGAGACTCCACCACGTCTCCGGGCAGCCTGTTCCAGGGCTCTGCCACCCTCACAGGAAAGAAGTTTTTCCCCATGTTCAGACAGAACTTCCCGTGTTCCAGCTTGTGCCTGTTGCCCCTTGTCCTGTCACCGGGCATCACTGGGAAGAGCCTGACCCCGTCCTCTTGACACATGGTCAAAATACAAAACACAGAATGCCCCTGTCTTACCCTGGTCACCTCTTGGAAAGGGTTTGGATTGCATTATTCTGCATTTCTTTGGCATTCTTCTGTTCCGTGAGTCCTGCATTCCAGCAAGTTTGCTGGCTTTGTTGGTAGCTGTGTTTGTTTTAGTTGAAAGGGATGTTGTCACCACAGTCAAGACATGAGCACCCAGATGTAAATCTAGAGGGCCTGCTGCTTGAGAAGAGGGCTTGCTAGAAAAGCACAGAAGCAGCTACAGAGCAAGGAGGAAAAACACAAAGAAAACCATGGGCCGGATTCTGCTCTCACCAAAAGGGTATGTAGATCTCTCTTAGTTTCCATTCTGCAGCCCTCAAAATTGTTCCCTTGGTGCAATCCCATTCATTTCAATAGAATTATTCCCGATTCACACTGTCCTCATATGTTTATAATAAAAATTCTTACCAGTGGCATTAATACCCTGCAGATTATTCAAACTGAAAGAATTTTTCAGAACAAATTCGACTTTCATCATTTATGCTCTTTGTACGCTCCTTGCATTTCACTCATCACAAGCAATAAAATCTTACTGATCAGTTTCACTTTTATTTACAATCCAATTAATTCCCTGGCACAATGACATCCTATTTAGGTTCATGACATTGAATTGGTCTGAATTCTTTTTTTTTAAGCAACCTATTTCCATTGCTTTTTTTTTTTTTTAAAAAAAAAAAAGTTGATCATGTCCTTTTATTGGCAGTTTAGGAAATAAAACATTTGTATTCCTTAATAGTGTTCCTCCTAATTCTAAAATGCCCCTGGGAAAGCTCTGATTAACTGTACTACATTCAAATGTAGAATGATCTAATTACTGTTTCCGGACCAAGAACTTCCAGAAGACAGGATTATGTTGTTTTTAGCTCCTTTGTGTTTGGAGAGTGCTTATACATAATATCTGTGTGCACATGCTACATATATATATGTGTGTAGGGATGAGTGCACACATGCAACAAACACATGGGGGTTTTTTAAGAACTAGAAAAAATGAAATTTTGTTCCTTTTATATTTAGGCCGTTTTGCTTATATTAGTTTTCTTTTCAGCAACAATTTATGCTCATCCTCTGCGGACAGAAGCTCGCTTAAAGTTGTAAAATAGATTTCCTCTTGCATTGTCCTGTGCAATAAACCTCTTGTTCCATTGTGGCATCTGTGGGAGCCTTCTCCGGGGACGAAACCGGAATGTGGAATTCATTACGTATCACCCTGTGCCCCATGTGGAGTGCTCATCTGGATTCCTTCGACACAAAAACGTGCTTTATGCCATTGCAGGGGCTTTTGAGAATTTTGAAGTAAATCCAGCTCAGAGCTGGTATATCAATGGCAAATCCTCTTAGCTCTGGTTACAGGAGATCAGGATGTTATTTCAGCGTTCATATTTGGGAGCTGTTCCATTAACACCTACAGCAGTAGATGTGGATATATATTTGGCTGCCGTTTAGGAGGATCTGTTTGATGACTTATCCTGAACACACAGATTCAAATTCTGTTCTTACTTGTACCTATGTATCCCCAGGGAGTTTGCTAGTTTAATATTTCTAGCATACTGTCATCTCTCTGCCAAGGTAGGGACACTTAGCTCAAAGGAGACATTCACTGTCTTAAATCATCAACGTTGTATCCTGTTAACAATCTCATATCCCTAAAATGTTCTTAT
>JAHREE010000368.1:620658-642656 GCA_033628505.1 Tringa tobata
AGGGGGGGGGATGTGTCTCAGATCTCCTCTGAGAATATTTAGCAGCACAGATGAGAAGCACTTGGATTTTAATGATGGTCCACTGCACGCTGTGCCTTGCGGTGCCTGGAGGAAGGGGAAGGGAAAGGGTGGCTGTGGCTCCCAGCTTCCCTGTTGGCTGTGAGGAGCAGAAGAGCTAAGTTTTGTCTAATCCATCAGTGGTTACGACTGACAGAAGCTGGAGCTTCTGAAGCTTATAATAAATAGATGAGAAGCGCAGACTGTGGCTTTCCACGCTGCCTTTTGGGACACAGCACAGCCCTCGGACAGGTGCCGCCTGGCCAGCCTTCCCCTGGAGAAGGTGAGGACCAGGATGACATCTCCAGTAGCTTGGAGGCTGGCTTGGCTCAGAACACAAGTTCTAGACATGCGTAAATGACTCTTTGTATTTGGCTCCTTCTTGTTTAACACTTAACCAGTCTTCCTAGTGAATCTGAGAATTGCCTATAAAAGTTTCTACATCTGTTTCCTTCCTTAGGCTCTGTAGGCAGCTTGTGGGTTGTTGTGTGTGCCATTTGGGGCAGGGGTGGGGAATACCCTATTTATTTTTTCCCAGTGTGTCTGGAACCTATCCTGGACTTCAAGCACCTCACAAAATTTTCAAACAAGCCATTAACAAATGCTAGATGCACCAGTTTCATCTTTCGGTTCATCCCTTTTCCTGCAACTGATTTTTAATTAAAAGCCTTTTTCCCCACAAAATGGGAAGCACCTTGTCGCGGCAGGAGAAACCTATACCTCCCTGAAAGTGTGCCATCCTGAGGTCGCTGGAAGCTTTGAGAAACTAGGACTGGAAAAGCTCTTCATGATCAAGGGACCTTTAGGAGATCCTGCTTCAGGTGCAGGTGTCTTTGCTAAGTTTAATCACTTTGACTGTCCTGGTTAGAGGGAGGCAGGGTTAATTTCTCTTCTAATGCTTGGGAAAACTGCACTTTAGAAGACACTGGTGTCTGAATTTTTGAGACTATTTACTTTATAGCCAACTATGGTGTGTGGGTTTCAATATCTGAGTGTTTTTGAGCTCACCAGGAGCAGGGATGAGAGCGTGAGACCTGGGCACTCGACCCAAGGTCCCAACAGGATTATTTCATACCATGAATGTCCCATTGATTATAAATTAGGAAGTTTGCTGAGAAGTTGTCTCCCTCCCTTGGTGGCTGCCATCCTGAGAACTCCTTGCCCCGGTGCCAGAGCCCTACCCTTCCTCCTGAAGCCGCAGCACTCGCAGTGTCCCACATTGACTGTCCCTGCTGGGGGAATGGGCTGGGTATAGTCCTCATATATTTTATATTTCTATCAGGATCAATACAACTCATTTAGTGTTATTAATGTTAATTATCTAGTTTTATTCTATTAATTCTGTTTCTATTCCAACCCTTGGATATCCTTGGGTTTTTTCCCCCTGATTTCCCTTCCCGGCTGAGGAGGGGTCATCACATGAGAGAAGAATTGTCTAAGAGACAATAAATATTGTGGGTTCCTCAAACCATAGCAATGATGTGTTTTCCACTCCAGGTATCTACTCTGGACTGCAAAATTTCAGCTGAAGCAATCCCTCAAAATAGGGTTGGGGATGGAGGAGGGCAGAGGGGAGGCTGGAAGGACAGGTTTTTTTGCAATAGTAGAAAAAGAAAATAATAAAATTAAGGCAGAACCCCCAATTCTGGTGATCTTTTCTTTAAAGCTTCATGGCACGCCCATGCTTTGGAGCAGAGGCATGAAAGCTGGCAACAAACTGGCTTTTGTTTCAAGGATATGCCTTTTGTGGTTTCTGTCAAAATCCACCCAAATCTGGCAAAGCTGTTGGGCTTTTAACAAACTTAGTTCATGCATATTCAGCAGCAAGGAGTTGGATTTTTGTGGTGCTTAAGGCTTTATGTCCCAAGAGCCTTGGAGCCTCTGAATCTGCCCTGGCCACAGGGTGGAAGGTGAAGATGTGCTTTCCATGAGCTGCTCATTTCTCCATGGCTTCTAGAGGATGGTGGACGTTGTGCTAGGAAGCCTGCACCTTTGCATTAGCCCTCAAAACTGCTTAGGGGTTGGTGGGGGGAACGGGAAGGAATGAAACCATCCAATTTAGGTGCAGAGGAGAAGAATAGGAGGGCGGGCAACGTGGTACCAGAAAGGTGAAGGACCATGTAGGTGGGAGAGATGGAGCGGGGGGACGATGAGCCCTGAGGACTTGGTGAAGGGCCAGGGCATTGGACCGTCCCCAGAAAGATGGGGAGCAAGGTCAGGAGTTGAGGCTGGACCTTGGAGGTGAAGGACAGGGTCGTGAATTAAGGGAGGTGGCTTTGAAGGGGTGAGGGGTGGCTAGGGAGGAGAATAGAGACAAGAGCTGGGTTGAAGTACGTGAAGCTGGACAGGATCTACCTTCTGTTACTCTCTTGCTATAAACTTTATCTGTGCTAATTCCAGGTTAAATAAAAATGCCAAGTGGCAGAATGAAGGTTGCCCCCCAAAATTCATTGCCTTTTGATCATGTTTCCCTTTCCATGTCAGGGTATATTCTGCAAGGAGCAGAATTTAAGATGTTTGGCCAGGTTCTCAGCTGGGGAGGATTAATATAACTTTATCGATAGCTCTGTACTGATTTATACAGGTAACCTGCTCCTATAGGTGTCTTCCCACCTCTGTTATTTCCTAACATGGCTTGTGCCTTTAAAGGTAATAAAGATGTGGTCTGGTACTCTCAGACCTGTTGGGAGGCTGAGGTTACTTATTAGTAGCCAAGAGCAGAATCTTTCTCTTCCTCTCTAAATTATCTTCATTTTACTGTGTTTTAAAATGCATCACTTGAAAGCCTAAAATATTTGACAGTCCTGTAAATGTATTCAAGCTACTGCTGCGTTTAGCCATGGTCAAATGTCTAGCTATATATTATATACTGTCGCATATATTTAATATATGTGCAAAAATGTCACCAGATAGAATAGTTATGTGGAAAATATTATAATAAATGTAAAAATTGTCATCATCTACTGATGAAAATTACCCTAATTTATTTGGACCAGCGACATGCATATATATCTTTGTTCTGACTCATTATTCTATAATTTTAATAAATAACTTAGTTTTTTTTATTTGTTTCCATCACACGCAATGCCCTGGGATGAGGTGGAACTTGCAATACAAAAGGTAACAGGGGGAAATAAGTAGGTCCCTTTTATTTAGTAAGTATAGTGAAATACAGTTTGAATGAATTTTAATATTCTTGAATATTTAAATGCTCTGGCACATCTTGTACTTACGGGGGATTATGTTTTTTATTATCGTCTCTGTGCATTTCCTGCCTTTTCCTGGTTTTGTTTTGTATAAACTTTGAAGATAACTTTCTACCTGAGCCTTTTATATGAAATCCTGGGAAAAGCTTATCCAGCCAATTGGTTTTGATGTGGTGCTTGGCTGTTTGTTCTCCGTGCTGTAACGGGGTTGGTTTTGAAGTCAACAGGGCTACGTTAACATAAAACAATATAACAGCTCGGCCGTATTAGCTACATCGTGTAGTGAAACAGGGATAGACTTTCATTATTTATTTTTTTTTCTTTTTTCTCATTGATTTCTCCAGTCCACACCTGACTCCAGGTTGGTGTGATGCTGTCCAGGGACACAATCCAAATATTCTGACTGATGGCTGTGGAACTCATGTGGGAGATGGGTGGACTGCTCCTTGCAGGCAGTGGGTATTAAAATATTAGATCCTGGTCAATCTTCCTGAACACGAGTGAGGCTCGGGGTATTAATAGTAACATTCTTATTTTCTTCTGGTAATTTCTGTATTCTGATAACTTCTCAGCCCACCAGATTTAGCCCTCTTAGTAATGTGCTCTAAGATGTTCTGTACCAACTATATTAATATCGGCATTATTACAGCGTCAGCAGTTCTCTGGTGTTAGCAGATATATTGTTTTCATTATATAAATCTAGTCCCCACACTCTCTGCTTTCCAGTTTAATTAGTCCGCTGTCACACCAACATTGCCAAGAAACCTGTAGCTATTTATAGAATGGCATCGTATTTTAATACATAAAAGATAAATATGACTTGGAATGTTACAAACCGTGCTACAAGTGGGATTAAAAAGCAAAAAAAATATTAATTTAACTCAATATTAGACGCTGTAGGCTGCCTTTAATGCTTTTTACCCTGTGAAAAATGCTAACCGTCGTTAAGTAGATAGCAGATTAGTTTAATTTTGAGTTTGTCTTGACTTTTGTTACTCTTAGACTAGTCCCCACGCTCCTCTCGTGCATTTCTAAAGAATAGCACGGGATAGAGAGGGATTAACCAGGGCAAAGGTAACTTGGAGTTAACTTCTGCGCAGTGAGGGTGCGAACCACAGGGATCAGATGCTAAAACTCCATAAAAAATTTTTTTTTTTTTAGGGAAAATGTTTTGTTTGCTATCCAGAAACGTGGATGGGTAAGTCTTCATCAGTGAGCAGCCAGCATTTTTGAAGAGCCGCTCTACAGTAAGAGGGGGAAATAATCCCACAGCTCCCACAAAGTGCCCAGTGATTCCCAATTCTGGTTGTCCTGAGCTCTTTGCATCAACCCCCTGCCATACAACTCTCTCTCTACGGAAAGGGTGGCTTCAAAGAAAACTGGGAGGTTGACCCTAAAATATTGGGCAGAAACAGGGTTACAAGTTTGGAAACTTGTATTTGTGCCAGGTGCTATCAATTGGGATCAGGAGTTTGCAGGCTAAAGGCACCTGGAACTGGCCAGGGCTTGTATTGGGGTTTTTTTTTGGTCCTTCTTTGCATCCTGAAATCTCATGGATGTTCTAGAAAGGTATTTTAGTGAAGATAATCCTCAGAATGGGTACTTCCCCAGACAGTTTTGTGCTGGTGAGTGCAGGGTGCTGACAGGAGAAATGATGCAGGCGAAGATGCCGGCAGGAAGGCAGGGTTATGTCTGTGAACTTCCTAATTTCTTTTAGAAACCATTTGTGCTTTTGGCTCCCGGGACTCTGGATGGCCCAGGGGCTTCCTCCTTGTTTTTAATGCCCCTATACAGTGATGAATGATCGTTCTTTACATCCTTTCTGTATGCTGTTTATGGGTTTGCGGACCTCTATTGATAACATCCCCATGGTGTTCTCAAAGCTGAAGGTTCCTCATCTTATAGGCTTGAAAGCCATTCCACATACCCTCCTTGGCCCTCCATGAGTGTCTCTGTGTTCTTGTATATATATTTTTTTTTGAGATAAGCAAGTAGAACTTGAGGCACTCCAGGTTTAGACAACGATCAGATTTTCCGTTTGCTCCCTGTTCCTTTTCCCAAAATGCCCAATCCCTGTTTTTCCCTCTTAACCTCCTCCGTGGAAAGGAGAGCCCTATTTAGACCCCTGGACCTCTTTCCTGCGTAGGTGTAGTTAACTTAAAACCTATCCTTGTGTATTTATGACTCCAGTTATTTTACCCCAAGTGCATTATTTTGTGTTTATTGACATGGGATTTCATTTGTCATTTTATCACTGAACGCAGAGAATCCCTTTGCAGCTTTTCGTGTTTACCCTCAGTTTGGTGGCTGATATCAAGGTTTTGAAGTAGTGAAACTATTTACCTGCTTTCCCAGGCCACTAAGGAATATATGAAATAGCAGTAACTAGTGGAGATTTCTTTTGAAACATTCCTTCTGCTGAGAGAAATGACCACTTATTACTGTGTTGTTTCTAGTCTTTATGCGATTATTACAACCTCTTGTTGCACTTCTGTAGAAGAACTTTGAGAGTGTCTAGAAGATCCAGGTAGGCTGTGTTGCTTTCATCCACACTGACTCCTTCAGAGGGCTCTAACAGAATTGAAGGGTGGGTGTCAGGAGGATGGGGCCAGTATTTTTTTTAGTGGTGGCTGGTGACAGGACAAGAGGTAACATAGGAGGTTCTATCTAAACATGAGAAGGAACCTCTTTCCTTTGAGGGTGTCAGAGCCCTGGAACAGGCTGCCCAGGGAGGTGGTGGAGTCTCCTTCTCTGGAGACATTCCAAACCTGCCTGGACACGTTCCTGTGCAACCTGCTCTGGGTGGACCTGCTTTGGCAGGGGGTTGGACTGGATGATCTCCAGAGGTCCCTTCCAACCCCATATCATTCTGTGTTTCTGTACTTGCAAGGCGTGACATTCTTCCACAAAAATTACATTGGCTCTTCCTCAGCTTATCATGTTTAGCCTTATCTTGGATAATTCCGTTCTTTACTGTAGTTTCTACAGCTTCCATCCAGAAATAAGCTACTGCCCTATATTTCTGCAAACCTTTTTTGCTAGGATTGATGGCATATTTGCCATCTGCAATGTCTTCGGTCAATATAAATGGTGGAGTTACAGTGCCAGTAAGTGGTATTTTCATAGTCTGGTATTTGAGTTCCTTCAGGGTTCTTTGGGGAAGCAGAAATGAAAACTGATGCGGTCACTTGGCTACTGTGCCTTTAAGAATCAAGAATTTTGGAGAACACTCAGTGGCTTTGTGCAGATGATAAAGTGTTGGACTTCGTTCATCCTATAGTCTTACTCTATAATGGCCAGAGGGGCTTTTAAAACAAGATGCATTTTTCCTCAATATACTAGTACATTGCAAAAACACTTTGCAAACATTGATTTAAAACAAGTGATTGTGTATTTACATATGCAAAATAAAAAAATCAAATGCATTCTTAATAAGAAATATAGGCGAGTAATCATACTGAAGAAAGTGCTTGTGGCACACACTCTCTTCATTTTTCTGTTTAATACCCCAGCTGTTTTACTATTCCACGTTTTTCTTCAAAATACTGGAAGTGGGAAAGCCATGTTTCTACATAAAAAGGGTTGAAAATATTTTTATTTAACTCAAAGGCATTCGGGAGCAAGCAAATGCTGTCAAGTGTCTTCAGCCAGTAGATTTCAATTTGTATTTAATACTTGCATAACTTAAACATTAGCCAGGAGAATTTTTAACTTTTTTTTTTCTCCTTTAATTTGGCTTAAAAAAGTAAAAAAGACTCCTCCTGGACTGAGATCTTGTATCTCAAGTTTCAGACCGAAGTAAACTTTTACAGCCGAGTTGTAAAATAGCAGTTTATGAGACAAACTCTGCCAAAACTTTAACTATAACTGTGCCAATCTGCCATTATAATAATCCAACAATAATCATGGTCCATTATATTAAATCACTCGCACAGACAAAGGCTGCTAACCTTTCCAAGTGGGAAAAAATGTTCCTTTCAAATCGGGGATAAATTCCAACTGAGAAGACCAAATGCTCCAGCCTTTAAGTAGTGAATACATTTACTTCTCCCCAGGGCTCAAATAACCCAACATTTGGTAAATGTTTAACAAGGAGGAATTCTCCCTCCCATTTGCCCTTTTCTCATATACACTAGATTAACAAATTTAGTTTAACAAGAAGATCTGTGTTACCCCCTGGTATCCCTCAATTAGATCCTTCCTCCTGTTATTGGCGTATCATCCCAGTCCATTTGTTTGATAAGAGGACCCAAGGTAATTAGCTGTGTGGCATAAAGAGTGTCTTCCACCAGCCCTACCTCTTAGACAGACAAGTCTCCCACATGTGTGGAAAAAATGGTTTTACTCTTTTTTTATTTTTTTTTAAGGGGATCTCCTTTTTGTAGCATTTTGCAGAGGCGATTAAGCGAGCGTGGCATGTAACTCTTGACTCCAGTGATGCCTCCCTGCAGCCTGTCAGGAACTAAATCAAAGCCTCTGCAGGAATTCACAAATCCAGCTTAGAAATCTCATATTTAGTCCTGGCTAAATGAACGTTGTCGAGGATGGAATAACTGCAGGCAGTCCAGCGCGTTTGGGTAGTGGTGGGAGGCTGTGCTAACAGATTCCTCTGTTAGCCTTTTTTTTTTTTTCATGTTTTTTTTCTTTTTTCCAGCTGTTTTTTTGCCACATTAGGGCACCCTGGTGGTGTTCCTTGTTGTATTTGATGAGCTGGCTGGATGGCAAAACTCAATGTCCAGCCTCACAGCCATGAACAGGTTTGAGATTTGGTAGAACCTTCCCTGTTTTGGGTTTTGTTTTGTGGGTGGTGTTGGTTTTTTTTATTTATTTTCCTTCAGTATGCAAAATCACTGGGCTTATGCTGTAAAAGGAATTTGGGGCTCTTCTTTTTTTGCCTGAGAACATGTTGGAAACCTCAGAGCTATACACTTTGTCCCAAGATGTTCAAGGAGGTTAATGCCCGTGTGGGCTGGGGGGAGGACAGAGGATGAGAGGGAACCAAATCCCATATATTGGTGATCTGAAGTGCACTGCACAGCTGCATTTCATTCCAGAACTAGAGCTTTTACCTACGTTCAACACTCAAAAGGCAGTGGTGACAGCTGGCAAAAGTCTTTAATACTTTTAACAGGGACCGGTGTCGCTGACAAATAAAGCGCCTTCCAGTGCCTTAGTGAGAGGCAGGACCTTTCATCTATTATTGAGGTAGAGGGTTCAGTGCATTTTTGTGTGACCAAGCACAGTTATTGCCACCCCCTTGTTTTGTGCCACACGTAGAATTTCCTTTCTGATCCAAAACCTGGAGGAAAGTCGGGCAGGAGCAGTGCGATGATGCTCGATGTGTTCTTCAGCGCTGTGGCATTCCTCTGCGAGCCACCAAATGCCATCACTTCGCTGGCACGGAGGGCTCCACGCCTGATAGTGCTCGGTGACTTAAATATCCATGTCAGAAGAGCCTTGGGATCAGCTCAGGGATTGTGGTGATGACAAGGGCTATGGTGGTCTGCTTTACTGTAGGGCCAAACCTGCTGTTTGTGTTGGTGGCACCCCAGCTGAGCAGCGAGCCGCCATCGTTCCAGGTGGCTTCTCCCCAGTTTCTGACAGGCTGACCTTCTGGAAGTGATTTTTTTTTTTGGTGACTCGTTCCTGTCACTTCTGTCTCAGACACCTCCAATTAGATAGTGGCAATGTGAGACTTTAGTCAGGCTGGCCATTGAAGCTGATGGTGAACGTGATAGCGTGCTCCTTGTGTGATATACGTCACCAAGGGCTTGATGCCGAGCCCCTTGCTGTAGCAGATGGGGATTGTTCTGTCCCCTCTGGGGGAGAGGTCTCATATCCCAGGAAAGCTCAGCTGTGTCAGAGCTTCATGGAGTGGTTTGGGATTTACCTGTGTCTTGGGCGCAATCGCAGCCCAAATGACACAAGGTGGTGGGTCTGGAGTTTCCTTTCCTCGATGGGAAAGGAAAGGAACTCGCCTGGGAGCTCCACAAATGCACTGGAACAGGTTGCCCAGAGAAGCTGTGGCTGCCCCATCCCTGGAGGGGTTCAAGGCCAGGCTGGATGGGGCTTGGAGCAACCTGGTCTGGTGGGAGGTGTCCCTGCCCAGGGCAGGGGGGTTGGAACTTGGTGGTCTTTAAGGTCCCTTCCAAATCTAACCATTCTGTGCGTTCATTTCTAAGCAGCTTATGTGTGAAAGGGTCTGTCAAATGAAGGCTTGTTTTATTTGTAACCGACTCCTTTAATTTTTGGCGAAGGGATAAATTCTCACTCACTTGTATTTTTGTGAATCAAACTAAATGAAATAATGCAGGGCCTAGGTGCAAGAAGGCGCCAGAGGGCTCATTTGGATAAATAGCACTCTTTGTTCTCAAGTCATTCACACAGTTGCTCTGCTGTCCTGAGACAGGAGAAAGCAAAACTATTCAAGTGCTTCAGTAACAGTAAGAAAACCAACTCGGCAGGAGGACGGTGTAACAGACCTGTGTCACGGGACAATCGCTCCTCACTGCTACACAAACACGACAGCAGAGACATCATTGTCATAAGTGTGCAATTACCAATTTGATCAAAAGGTAAATACCCAGTTGATGGAGCAAAAAGCCTCTAACAGTCTCCTTGTATACATGGTATATACATGCATAATGCTTCCAGTCTTCTTCTTCCCAAGAAGAGAAAAAGGAGTAACTCTAAATGCCTGGGAAAAATAAGTCTCACAAAAGACATGTGTATTCATTTAAGGGATTGCAGAAATAATAATTTAAAAAAAAAGATATTTTGTGTGCTTGGCAGATCGTTTTCACTTTTGGGGCTACTGCAGAAAAGTGAAGTCAGATCCCCAATATCCCCATCCGAAAGGGTCGGGCATTTCAAAACACTAAAGAGGCTTCTTTTTCCAAACCTGTTTTGCCAGTAGCCTGTCTGCTCAGCAGTTTTCCTGTCTGCTGTTTGGTTGGGGAGGCTCTTTTAATTTAGGTTCCAGCAGTACTTGATTCTGCAAAATGCCAGAAATTGCCTGCACCTCCTCAAACATGGTGAGCGATGGAGATACTCGGGACCTTGCAGAACGTTTTTCACCTGACTGGTAATGTTGTTAGGTGGGCTTTAATCTCTGCAAGGTCGTGAAGTGACTTCTGGCTCCCTTTGTCAAGCAGGAACCCAGCCGAGCTCCAGTTGCTTCGTGACTATTTATGCACATACCATACACTGGTATCTACTGTTGGGTGGGCAGAGTGGGAGAACCTGAGGAGGGATGGTGGGGTTGAGAGCCACCTTGCAGGAAAGGACCTGTTCTGTTAGGATGGGACAATTCACTTACAAAGCCCTTCTTTATTCTCTGCTTGTCTCACTGACTTCTAGCTTTTTCTAACAGTCAATTACTCCAGTTTCTGTTGTGATAGCATCTAGTGATAGAGTTTAATGAGTGCCTTTGGAGTTGTCAGTGGGTTAGTGGTTGTGTAAGGAGCAGGTTCAGTTCTGGCTGACTCGGGGCTCCTTCAGATGGGCTTGAAGCTGCACTGAAGCTTCAGTGTGAAAAGTGTGAAGTGTGAAAACAAGGAAGGTGTTACATCTTGCCAATGCTCTCTGCTCCTCTTGAAGCTCACTGAGCAGAGACTGAACCAGAGCAAGTGTTGATCTGGCTCAGCAGTGTAAGATTGAGGAGATGCTCAAGGAGACTTGAGCCTTGGACCGTCCTGCGTTGGGGCTAAAGTTCTTGTGGAAATGGAGGAGGGTCAAAGGGATGTGAAGCCCTTACAGTTTCTCCAGAGCACATTTTGTTGCCTCCTCTAAGAGTGAGCCATGCTGTGGCCATGCAGGCTAATTCTAGGAACAGCTGTGTATTTTGTGCTGTGAAGCCAGGCCATGCCACCAGGATAAAAGGAAAACTTCTGCTTTTGAGGTTGGTCTTGTGCTGCCCATGGAAGGTGCTGGGATCTCTGGCCATCCAGAAAGATTGACAGAAAGTCTTCTGGCTCTGTTCAGAGGTGGCCTACATGCTCTCCTAGAAAACTGGGTTTTGTCTGAGAAAATGTGAGAAAGATCTATAGGGAAATGCAGACTTTCCACCCTCTACGTGTCCTATGTAAAATGGCAGTTTTCCAGTGTCACTTGTAAATGATCCTTTCCTTGACGTGCAACTAGATGCCAGAGAATTTGGTACAAGCTTTTGCGTTGCACTGAGGGCCATAAAAACATCTAAAATTCCTTTTTTGGTTACAAGAGAGCTAGCTGTCTAGCTTGGTGGGTAAGGCTGTCCCATCTTTGCCTGGTTTTATTGAATCTGTTTTTAGGTATAGGTTCAAAAATATCTTCTCCTTAACTACTTCCAAAAGGTCAGCGGAAAGCGCTGCTTCATCAGTTACAGAGAACACTTCAGGGGGTGGGAAGGAATCAGAAATGAGTTGTCCTTTGTGTTTCTCATGGCAAACATGTTCAAACCCAACCACTCTCCCTCTGCTCTGCTGTGAAAATGCCGTGGAACCAGTGCGTTTTCCTTCTCTCTCTCCTTTTTTGAGACCCGATTTCAATACAAACCCATGTTTTAGGCTGGGTTTAGGCTAGTAACAACGTAATGCCCTGGAACCTTGTTGACCTCATCAGCTTTTCCTCAGCCACGAGAAGCGGTGAGATGCCGGGGCAGCCTGGGGACAGGGGATGGAGCTCCGTTCCGTGTGCCGCTCGCAGTGCTTCTCCAGGGCTCTATTTTTGGCTCCTCGCTGGCTCTCTGATTAAGTAACACATAGGAAATAGATTTTGGTCCAAGTCTGAATCATCGAGCTATTCATTTTAAAAGTGGCGTGTGTGTGTGTGTTTTCTGTTGGGTTTTTTTTTTTTCATGTGTGGTTTGGTTGTGTGTGTTTTTTTTTAGTTTGTTGGTTGTTTGTTTGTTTTTTTTGTTTTAAATCCACCATGCTCACTCCTTTTTGTGTTCGTTTGCCCCCCGAAGGGACAGTCAGGAAGTTCATTTGAATTAGGTGCTGATTCCCAGGGTACAAGCCACGTAGACACCCTTACGCAGAAGGAACGCCGCCTGAAGTTGGCTTAGGCTTTGAAAATGGATTTAGTCCACCCTAGGTCTCACTAAGTGTTTCCTAGCTGAGACGTAATTAGCTAATTATCTGATTTAACTAATCCTGCTTTAAAATTAATTTGGATTACTTCCCATGGCTGTCTCCAGAGAGACAGAAGTGCTTAGCTCTCATGGTAACTAATGCTGGCGGATTCTGGGAGCGAAACCGGGTGTGAAACAGTACTTCCATAGCATCCCATCTTTTGAGCCTAGGTATTGGGATGGGGACCAAAGCACTGGTGAGTAGTCTCTAATCTAGACTCGCCACCCATTCAGCCTGTGTAGTTAATTCCCAAAGTCATTAGCAGAGCCAGGACTTGCATTTCGGGTACATCTGACCTTTTGCTCGAGCGGTCGGGCTTCTAATTTCAAGTCAAGCTGTGAGGTGTAGGTAAGGTGTCACGTTTCTTTTTAGATTGCCAGACTAAAGTGCTGGATGCACAGCTAAATTCTCTGACATCTTTGAAAAATTCACATGCAGTCCAAGTCAAAAGCTTTTAATTAATGAATAAATTGGATCTAGCATCAGTGAAGATGTTAGATCTCAGCCTACAGCAAGGGAGGAAGAAGTACCTTGACAGAATAGACATTCCCTTCTTGTGTAGGGTCTGATGGATTGCAGTTTTTGAACCATTCCTGAAGCATTAGCTTCTTTGGAGAATCCACTGAGAATGGACTGGAAAAGGGTAGATCGAATGAATGTACTTTAATGGAGAAAGGAAAAGAGATTAAACCAGAAGAGACTCCTCCGGGTGCAGAACTAGTTGGTTAATTGTATCCAGAGTATCGTTATCAGCATTCCCCTATCCAATTGGAAGAAGGTGATGTGTTATATTCCACAGCTATCTGTCCTGCTTCCAGCTCTGCTCCATGTTCTCATTAATGACTTGCACAGTGCAGTAGGAGAGTATGCTTATTAAATTTGCAGACAACATGAAACCTGTAAGGGCCTGCAAATATACTGGAGGACAGGATATAGAAAGGCGTATGCAAATTGAGGAACTGGTCCAAAAATTTAAAATAAAAAAAAAAGGGGGGAGGAATGAAATTCAACTGGGGTCTAACCTCAGAAGGAATCAACTGCATGAGTGTGAGTTGTGTAACTACTGGGCAGGTGACAACACTTCAGAAAAGTTTTGGTGAATTACAGCCAGATCATAAGCTGAATGCAAATTTTAAATCAAGTCATGTCATGGGGAAGAAAGTCAGTCCTGGACTAGGAACTTACTAAGCACCTACCTCTCGAGACACCCTGTGTACTACGTGGCACTGATAAGGTCTCGACTAGTTTTGCTCCTGTTCCTCAAAGAATGTGGAGCAGTTGCAAAGGGTCCAGGTGACAACAGCAAGAATAATCAAAGGTCTGGGAAGCATGGCTTATGAGGAGGAGTTGGGGGGAAAAAAAATAAAGTTCTCTTGTCTGCTAAGAGACGCTATCTGCAGTTAGACAAAAATATTTTCCAGTACATTAAAGGCTCTTAAAAAAAATTAAATTACCTGTTTTACAAGTTTTGTGTTGCGGCCAAAATCACAGCAGGAAAGTTCCAGATTTAGATGCTGGGAAAACATCTCCAGAAATAATAGTAGTGTGAGCTAGAGTAGATTGCCTGGTGAAGCCATGAAGTTCCTGGTTTTGGTGGTCGGTAGGAACAGGTTAGAAAAACCACTTATCAGCCAATGAAATTAATATAGTCACCCTTGTCCTGCAGGATGGCTGGGGAAGGATGCATTGGAGGACATCTTGAGGTATTTTATGGTCTTGTGATTTGAAAGCAATCGGTACAGTACTCAATATCTGAAGGAAGCAGTTGCTTAAGTAGAGATTTATGCTACTGTTCTAATCTTTGCAGCCAATTACCTTGATTTCATTATTTCTAGGTTCTCTGTGAGCAAATAGGTGAGGATCAGGACACTGAGAGGAGCTCAGGGGGTGTACAAGTGGATACCT
Organism: Tringa tobata; assembly: GCA_033628505.1. Taxonomy (NCBI): domain Eukaryota; kingdom Metazoa; phylum Chordata; class Aves; order Charadriiformes; family Scolopacidae; genus Tringa; species Tringa tobata. The sequence continues at coordinate 634,940 of JAHREE010000368.1, forward strand.
GCTTTCCAAATGCAGCACTGTTTTCTGTTCCCAATCTTATGAAGTTCCAAAGAGAATATGGCCAAGTTCTACTCTAAGATCTTTTTCCTGTCAAATTTAGGTTGGATTTGGTAAACCGTTTCAGTCAAAAAGTTTTTTTTGATGGGTTATTTTTTTTTTTGAGCAAAGTATTCTGCTTCTCTGGGATGAATTGACAAAGAATCCATCCCTAGTCACAAAGGAGACCTCCTTGTGTTATGTAGTTTAGGCGTTCTTCCAGCTTTGGACAAAATTGTGCTTTAAGTCAAGAAGTTGGAGATGTGAATCTGTGTGCCACGGGGTATGTATTCTGGCTGATGCTCCATGACTGATTGTGTGGTGTCTGCAGCAGTCTTTTGTTTTTCTGATTTATGAGATAAAATTAGATGACAGTTTAGGAACGTATATTTTTTTCTGTATTAAATGCATCTCGAGCATTGTATCAGACCCTCTTGTTCTCTTATCACCTCCCTTCTCCAGCTGTTGTCCCACACAGCCTTCTAGTTTTATGTAGAGGTGGGCAGGTGGGATGGGAGACCCCAAAATTAGCTTTATTTTTCCCCCCCTCTGACATGAGGCACTGCTAAAGTTAGAATCTGTTCCATCACTGCTCACTCGGGAAATGCACCGTAGTGTTTTGAAAGAGAAAGCAGGGGGACAGTTCACAGTTGCTTTAAGGTAAATACTAATTTATATTCCTCAGACTTAACACATTTGAACATCTGAAAACTTGTAAATCACCCAAACTTTCACTGTGCTTTGAAATAGTATGTTTTCTTTTCTTCTTGGCTTTTATGTCTAAAGTGTGGAGGAGCAGCCTACTGCTTGGGATGGCCTTTAGGAATAGAAGAGTGTTCTTTCTTCTGCGTTCTGGAAGTAGTGAGGGAGTTTGGAGCAGGGGGTTGAATGGTTCGTTGTGCCCACAAACGTGTCTGTGTGCCTAAGTAATCACAGTGATTTTTTTTCTTTTACACAATGCTTCAAAGTCCCAAATAGGATCTGGGCTCTGTGGATTTCGGCACAGTAAATGGATGTAATTCAAGATGCGAAGAAAGGAAAGAAGCATTTATTTTACAGATGGGGAACTGAATCGTACAGAGCTAAGAGAGTGTCCAAAAATAATACAGAAAAACCTGTGGCAGAACGTGGATTCAAGCCTGAAAGTTTGTGATGTCTCACTCAGATGCCTAATTACAAGGCTGCTGTTAACTTTCCAAGTTGTTGTCTTATATGTAATCGTTAGCACTTAGACCTTTAACTATTTTGCCATTAAATTAAACCTTTTCTTTGCTCTGCTGGAGCACGGAGCTGGAACGCTGGTGTGACTAACTGGAAAAAACGCCGATTTCACACCAAAGGTAGGGAGCTGGGGCCAAATGGATACGGGGCAGCCTTGCACCAGGGCTGACCCTTTAGGTGTCACGGAGAGAAGTGGCACGTCGCTGCCTTCCCGCACCGCCTCGGTGACGGATCTCACGCTTGTCGGTGCGACCGCGGCTGCGGTTATCGCTGGGGATGCTCTGCTGGAGGCGCGGGGGCCAGCTGTGCTCTTAGAGAGGTGCCATCGTGGGAAGCCGGAGCTGCTGCCGAGGTGGCTGTGACAGCGGCACCGCTTCTGACATTCTTGGGTGCCTCCTCTTCTTTCCCACTCCTGCTTCCCCCAGCTCATTAAACGGCACAGGTCAGATGAAGGTTTTTTTTTACTCGGCAGTTATTGTTGTGGGGGTTGTTTTTTTTTTTTTCTTCCTCCTTCCCCCCATGCTTTGAAGCATACGAACTTGTTCAAGGAGAGAGATGTGTAGGGTCCTGCACCTGGGGAGGATGAATGCCAGGCACCAATGTAGGTTAGGGGTGGACCTGCTGAAAAGCACTTCTGAGGACAAGGATCTGGGGGTCCTGGTGGATGGTAAACTCTCCATGAGCCAGCAATGTGCCCTTGTGGCCAAGAGGACCAGTGGGATCCTGGGCTACATAGGAAAGAGTGTGGCCAGTAGGTCAAGGGAGGTCATTCTCCCCCTCTGCTCTGCACTGGTGGGGCCACAACTGGAATATACTGCGTCCAGTTGTGGGCTCCCCAGTTCAAGAGAGACAGGGAACTGCTGGAGAGAGTCCAGCGTAGGGCAACAGAGATGATGGAGGGATTGGAGCATCTCCCTGATGAGGAAAGGCTGAGAGAGCTGGGGCTCTTTAGCCTGGAGAAGAGAAGGCTGAGGGGAGACCTTATTAATGCTGACAAGTGTCTAAAGGGTGGGTTGAAGGAGGATGGAGCTGGACTCCTTTCAGTGGTTCCCAGGGACAGGACGAGGGGCAACGGGCACAAGCTGGAACATGGGAAGTTCCACTCAAATCTGAGGAAGAACTTTTGTGGTAAGGGTGCCAGAGCCCTGGAAGAGGCTGCCCAGGGAGGGTGTGGAATCCCCTTCTCTGGAAGGGGATCTTCAAGACCCACCTGGATGCTCCTGAGTGATGTGCTCTGGGCAACCCTGCTTTGGCAGGGGAGTTGGACTAGATGATCTCTAGAAGATTCCTTCCAACTCCAACAATTCCATGACTCCATGAAATGTGTGCTATCTCGGAGACAGAGGTGGGTGTGAAAGAGTGTGCGAAGGAAGGTCTGTCTTCAGGTTAGGAGAACGACAAACCTGTTCTGTGACATTCTCTCATCCTCCGGTGACCTGCGCGTGGCACAGGGAGTGTTATACCTCTACCTGAAGCAAAAACAAAGCCCAAAAACCATCTAAAACTCTGCAGTTGTTGGGTGGGGTTGGAGCAGACAAGCAGGTGCATACCAATGCAAAATTGCCTTGGGTTGTGTCCCTCTCCTGTTTCGTAAGTGTTAAGCAGGTTTTTTGGGGTAGGAAACTTCCAAGGAAAAGGGAAGAAGGGTGGGAAATGGAGATTCAGAAGCGGGTGACTTTCCCTGAAGCAGCCCAGTGGTTGCTCTCTAGCTGCTGGTTTTTTGGCAGAGATTTTTAAAAGCTGAGTATCTGCTGACTGTCGGTCACCTGCGGGCAGGTTAATGCTTCAGGGAGCTGGCCAGACTCCAGGGGATAACTCGCCCAGATAAAGATATCACTGCTCTTTCCGTAGATACAAGATGTCTCTCGCTCCTTCTTTGCGGTGTGGAAAAGTGAGACGACTCTGTGCAGCTTGGGGACGTTCATATCCAGACCAAAATTCCATGTCCCTGATTGGAAAAAATAAAAATAAAAACACAAACCAACCAAACAAACCAAAACAACCCCCACGGCTCAAATCTAGCAACCTTGAAATTAAAAGTGACCCAGATTAATATATGTCTCTGCTTTTTTTTTTTTTCTTTTTTTAAGAACAGGATGAGCCCAACAGGCTGAAAAATGTGGTGAGTAATAAGTGTAAACTCAAGGCTTTGGTATGCAGCCTAATCCAGCACAGCACCCAACTTGCCTGACTAATCCGCTCCGCGTCAGCGCCATGGGGTTTCTGGGGAGCAATGATCTGTCTTTTTTTTCGTAGACAAAGTGGCTTGGTTGGCTATCTGGGCAGGAAGGTTAGGCAAGCTTTCAGGTGCACGAGGCCTTCTGCAGGCCACCTGAAAGCCTAAAAGAAGGCATGGCCTCTGCTTTCAGCCAACTCATGGAAGTGGCCCTGGCTCGGTCTAACGAAGGATTTCCTCTACCCCGTCTACCTGAAGTTTAGAGGCCATTGTATCCACCCTAAGAGTATAATGACTTCTTTCTTTTGGGAGGGTATCCCGTGTTAGCAGCAAACATTTCAGAGCAGATATCTGGGGTTTTTAGGTTTTTGGGGAACGGAGCTTTGCTTTTTTGGTTATTGACGATCAGCATCGCCTTGAAGTCAGAGCCTCTCCTGATGTCTGAATTTGGGCAGCCCAAAGGAGATGTCTAAATTCAGTAACCACCATCAAAAAGCACAGGTTTTGAAGTTAATTCTAATAAATTAAAGCACAATACATTAGCTAAGCTGCTCGCCTTCTGTGCTGGTTGCCTTCAGTGAAGGGGACGAAGAAATGAAGTTGCTTGGTGGCTTGCTGATGTTGCGGGTTAGAAGTGATAATGTCAGATAACTACCAAATGCTTTACAACAATAACAAAATCTAACCACCGAGTAAAGGAACCAGAATACTCAAACTGGGGCTGAAAAAAAAAAAAAAAATAATAATGAAAACCACCCTCTCTCATGAATGGTTTTGGTCCTCGTTATAGATTAGTAGCTTTGTGAGATGATGTAGAAATGTTCCTTATTATCACAGCTTTATTGCCTACCTCTGTACATCTGTTCCAAAATTCATTTCAAAATGGCCAGACATTTCAATAATCCAGTGTGGCTTGGAATTTTCATATTGTTTCTGGTGCATTAAAATCTGGATGGAAAGCTGGTACTTTTAAATTTACAATTGCACAGACCGTACAACATCTGGGTAGCTTTGCTCTATTGCTTTCCCTGTTCCTTTAAATTTAGGCTGAAGTTATGATGTGCATGAAAGGCTAAAGACCTTGTGTGTGGCAGGTGTTATTTCAAGCTGACAAAAATTCAGTAATATGTTCATTTTACTTTGATATGGCCTTTTACAAAATACATAAAGCTCTACTTCAAACCTGGGCAAAATAGTTTTATTTTAAAAACGGGCAAATGGAGAATCTTCTGGGCTAGGAGAAATTACCAATCAACTTGAATATGTGCGTGTGTGTGTATTTATATAAAAATATATCTATGAAATTGTTTCCTAAAAAGTTAGTTATTTTTTTATTCCTTTAAATTAATGCTTCCTCCCTTCTCTGTTGAGATGTGCTGATGTGCTTTCTGGAGGATTGGTGAAGTGGGTTGTTTTGGGTTTGTTTTTTCTGAGAATGGTAGCACTAAGGCAAACTGCAGGCTTTTAAGTTAAATAGATTCCTTAGGATGCCTTGTGTGAGTAATTACTCCTTATTGCCAGTTAAAAAGTCTTGCTTTGACTTAACCTGACCTGTATAGAGGAATCTTTGGCAGAGTGAAACCTCCTCTTTCCACTGGTCCCCACTGAGAGCTTTGCTGCTTTATAGGAGCTAAGGTATAGTTGCTGTAAGTCTGTTGTGTCCCAACGCATCCATAGCATCCTAAATATAGCTATATTAGAAACCCTCTTTAGTCTGGAGGGTTGGTATGGGTTCTATTAAAAGAAAAAAAGCCAAAAAAAAAAAAAAACCAAACCTCAACCCATAAATATGAGGAAAACCCCCCGAATATTGTACTCGTCTTCCCTGTGTCTGGTTGAGCTTAAATCTTTGGGAGAAAACTCTGTTTCTCTCAAATCAGCTTAATGAGTCAGTGGGGTTTTCTGTATTGTCGTTTGTGTTTAGCAAGAGAAGAAGGGATTTTGGGGAGAGCCATGCTTGTGTGTCTGGAAGTGTGTGTAACTGAATCCCAACTGATTTAGTTTACTCCCAAGTCCTCTGGAGTCCCTGTAACCTCCACTGTGAGACACATCAGAGGGTACTTCTGGATTACTCATTAAAAGTGCAATCCCAATTGTGTTTGGCGTCGCTTCCCGAGGCGGGTGTAGTGCTGTTTTGCCAGGACAGGTCCAATCAAACTGAATTTTCAACCTGACCTTCTCCTCACCCCTGAGAACTTCCTGGTTCCTTGGTCAGAGAGGGAGATTTATGAGCAAGAACAAAGTGTGGTGTGTCCATCCCAGCAGAGAGGGAAACCAGAAAAGTTATTAAGAGAGAAGGGAGGGGTAGAAAAGGGAGAGAACGAGAAGGAAGGAAGGCTGAAAGCAAGTCCTGGTTTCAGACAGAAGCACCTCAGCTTCTACTCTGCTGTAATTACCCAGCCACTGAAGAAATAAAACGTTGAAAAATCAATTTTATTTAAAAAAAAAAATAAATCCAATGTTTTAAACAATTTGAAGAGCTCGCATAATTTTAAATCTCTCTACAACGTATGTGTTCAGAGCCCTGATCACCTTCAGAGTGAAGTGCTCTGATAATTTAAATTGTTCTGCACAGAAAAGGCTCCAAACCCCCATTCCACTTCCAAATGGAAGCAATCTTGAAAAATGTGAAGTGCACCAGTAATTCAAATAGTGCTCTCTGTCCAACCCTGCCTGTACTTCCAGGAAGTTCCTGCAACTCAAAATTTCAGTCTTTAAATTGAAAGAATTTCTGCATATAATCTGTGCAGTTGATTTTTGTCTACTGTGTTAAAAAGTTGGGTTGTTTTTTTTTTTTAAGCGAAACCCAAGAAGAGTTGTCTCAGGTTCTTGGTTACTGAAATTACGGACCTTTGCCCATTAAAAATGTTTGCATTTGTTCCTGTATTTAGTCCAGCCTGAAAGAACAAATTGATGAGTAGGGGTGTTATCATTTCCTAACTTACAGCTCTGTGCAGAAAGTGATTTTTTTTTTTTTTTTACATTGAATTGTAATTTCATCCACAAGGGCTTTAGACCTTATATAATTAAAATACCTCAATCCTCTTCAAATTAGAAAAGCAAATTGTTACATATCATAAGTAGGTGCTTTTCACTCTAATGACAGTCACTTAGATGATTTATGACATACATTATTTTATATCAAAGTACAATGAAATAGGCATTACCAAAGGTAATCTCAGTAATGTCTGAAAAGGGATCTCAAACCTCAGTGCAACAATGAATGCAGTATTTAAAATGCAAAACCCAAAGACATTATTATGGTTTTGATTTCTTATGCCACAGCTTCTCCTGATCTGTTATATTAGTACAGCAGTACAAAGGGTGTTTTGGATGTATTCTGCTAAGATAACAGACGGGAAAAATGAAATATAAAGTCAGATTTTTATGCAGAAATTGTTATCAAAGGGATGATAAAGTAAAACTGCATAATCGCAGGGAAAAACAATTGATGATGTACAAACTGAAATATATTGAGCTCATGGAATATGCTCATTTCCAGCTTTTAAGCCCTTGCATTATTAAAATGCATAATAAAATAAAATGCTTGGGTAATGTATAAACAAATCAGACTTAAAGTAGCTTCTTGAATATGATTATTCTCATATTTCTGTATTCTAGATGAAGATTATCCCTTCTCTCCCCCTCACCCCTACCGCAGTGACTTATTCCAGGGTGTTGGAAGTCAAGGGTGAGGGTCCCAATGTCCTCAGTGTCCTTTGTGGTAGGCAAGCCCTTCCCCGACATGCTGCATCAGAACGGGGACAAATGGCCATAAATGGGAACAAATGGCTGGACGCTGGCCATTTAGTCTGGAAATGCGGAAAAAAAGTGGGTGACCAGCTGAAGGGGGAGACAGGAGCAGCCTTCCTGCAGGAATAATTGGAATTTAAAGGCTAAAAATAAGAAAGGTGACTTGATTTTAAGTGAGAGGCTGAGATTTGGAGGTGGTTACCCGTGGTGCTACAGGACCTCTAAGAGATGGCTTATGGTGTCTGTCCTTCAGCATCAGCCACCTCCTGCTTTCCAGCCTGTGCTTGCTGGAGTGTAGCCACTTCCTATCCCTGTGCAGTATCGTGGAGAAACATAGTCCTGGGTGAAAACCTCTGTGGTGGAGTTGAGTACCAGTATGTGAGGTTATTGGCCTTGTGTGCTAAGTGGGGAGGTCTTGGTGTGCAAGGGTTCAGGTCATAAATCATAGAATGATTTGGGTTAGAAGGGACCTTGAAGATCATTCAGTTCCAACCCCCCTGCCCTGGGCAGGGACACCTCCCACCACACCAG